>OX352772.1:111476729-111744229 GCA_947095535.1 Poecilobothrus nobilitatus
AATTATCTTTTCATTATCAAAATATCTCTTGTGCTCTTCTTTTCAACTTGTTCCTCCTATCTATTGATGATTGATTCACACGTACAAATCTTCCTCATATTTCAAAATCTATATTATACATGGAGCTTTAATTCAAGACTCTTTTATGAAAAAAATTTATTACACTAAGATTTCAACCTTACGACTCGAAGCTTAAGAATGAAGCTCAAAAACTATTTTAAAACCTTATACTTCTGAAATCAACAACTATTGCTGCTCTATGTACTAGTTACAACTTCAACAAATAATATTCTCCAATTTCATTAAATTAATTTTGCTTTAAATATTTCGCTTACATATCAATAGTTTGTTTCCCAATTTGTAAAATATATTTAATCTCATATAAATTTTATCAATGGAATATACGTCAGGGGAGTAATGTAAAATTAAAAGCACAACTTTTTCATTGCTAAAAATTAAACACACTTAATATGCTCTAAAACAAATTTCTTATCATAGAATATGACTCTAAATCAAAAAACTATTTTACTATGAAAGTCAATTTTACGTTTTACTATGATTTCATTATTTTCGATACATTTCCGATAACACTTTTTTCTCAAAGAAAACAAACAGAAAAAACATTAAGATATCTTTCTTAAGAAAACTTTACGCCTGGTACTTTAAATTTTAAAAATATGTTTCTAGGGCGTGGCATCAGCGCGGCACAGGGGCCGGGGGCCGATGTGACATCATTACAACCTATGGCTCATATCTCCTCAACTATGACACATACCTCTTATCTAAACTTGATATTACGTCATATCCTGTTGCTGGATCGGTCTAGCTTACCTATTTACATTTACCAAGTCAGTCTTCAATTTACAATGGTCTCCTATAAAAAAATCTTTAGCCTGGATTTAATCAATGTCTGTTAGATAACCTGCAAAGTATATCTAATAAAATTAATATTAAATCGAAACAAGTTGTTCTCTTAATAGATGAAATTCATATTCGTAGAGAGTTGACCTATAATTTGTCCAAAGATTTTATTGATGGAATAACCGGCTTTGGTGCTTCTCGAAGAGAAAATTTTATTGGGAAACAAATATGTGTCATTATGTTGCGTGGTCTCTTTTCTAATTGGAAATACACATTAAGTTACTTCGTAACTGAAAAAGGTATTTCTGGAGAAAAATTAAAAAAATGTTATTGACGAAAATTTGCAGAAATGAATTTAAAAATTAGATGCATTGTTTGTGATCTAGGCTCCAATAACCGAATTTTTTTTAAATTATTAGGTATAACAGAAGAGAAACCATATATGTTTTTCAACGAAAATAAAAATGTTTGCTTGTACGATACATCTCATTTGATGAAATCATTGAAAAACACCCTGACGCGATGCGATATATTTTCGAATGATGGTACAATAGGTTGGGATGTTTTAATGGAAATTTACAACTTAGACGAAAGAAATCGAATTATGAAAATGTGTCCTAAATTGACAAAAAAACATATAGATCCATCATCATTTGATAAAATGAAAGTATCTCTGACAGTGCAAGTTCTAAGTAGAAGCACTGACGCTGCAATTGATACTTGTACAGCTAATGATTTCTTTACAAAGAAAACTAAATCAAAAGCAAAGGCTACAAGTATATTTATTCATTCAATAAATAACACTTTTGAAAAAAGACTGCCAAAAAAATGAACTTTTGTATTCAAGGGCTAATTTGGGCTTTTGTATTTAAGAGCTTTGAAAACATATTTGTTCAATTACGTTCCAAAGACGGAAATAATAGTAATCCATCTGTGGCAGAATTCAATTGGATAATAGCTCGCATAATGTCAATGTGTATAGTAATATTTGCGCAAGCCAATAAAAACTGTCAAAATGATACAGATTATACGCTAGATTGGAAATTCGCGCTTAATAATGATTTAGAATTAAATTCTAATAATGTTGAATCTGAATCTGATGAAATACAAATATCACCATATATTAAAAAAAGTATTACTAAAATAATAGAAAACTCTACCATAAATGCCACTAACTTAAGTTAAGTAAGGTAAAAGATACTTTGTCGGCTATGGAATTTTTAAAATAATCTAATAAATAAGGAAGAAATTCTGTTTGTTTGTTTATTTGTTTGTTTGTTTGTGCCCTTTTCGCGTAAAAACCACCAGTCCGATTGCAACCAAATTTTGCAGGAACGTTCCTACGACCCCGGAAAGTGTTATAGGCTATATAGCGTTTCGGTTCATTAACCCTTTGCGGCCCGAGAGCAATTTAAAGCCGTTTCGTTTTTTCGTTGTCCTGCCTAAACGGTTTGATCGATTGAGTTGAAAATTTGTACAAATGTTCTTCCCAGCATTGGACGGATGCCGAAGAAATTTGGATTCAATATGTGACCAGGATTCGACCCGGCGGGCTTCCAAAAAAATTTTTGTTTCCGATTTATTTACAATTTTGTATGGTAGTTTTATGGTCTGAAAAAAAACCTGTGACAAATTTTTATGAAGATCCGGTCACCCGTTTGGGCACGAGAGCCGAACAAAGTTCACTAAATTTTTCTGTTGTCCTGCTAAAACGGTTTGACCAATTGAGTTGAAATTTTACAATAGTGTAGCTCTTTACCACCGGAGCTCACTGAGTTGATTTGGTTTCGATCCATTAACCCGTTTCGGCATCAGGGGTCAGTGAAATTTTGTAATTTACTTAGTTGTCGCACTTAAACTGTTTGCCCAATTGAGTTAAAAATTTATCAAAGTGTAGCTCTTTACCGCAGGAGCTCACTGAGTTGATGTGGTTGCGATCCATTAACCCCTTTCGGCACCAGGACTCAATGAAGTTTTTCAATTTCTTTGTTGTCGCGCTTAAACGGTTTTGCCAATTGATTTGAAAATTTACAAAAGTGTAGCTCTTTACCACAGGAGCTTACTGAGGAGATTTGGTTACGATCCATTAACCCGTTTCGGCACCAGGGCTCAATAAAAATTTTTAATTTCTTTGTTGTCGCACTTAAACCGTTTTACCAATTGAGTTGAAAATTTACAAAAGTGTAGGTCTTTATAACAAAAGCTTTCTGAGTTGATTTGGTTACGATACATTAACCCATTCTTCAGGCCATGAAGTGTCTCATTTTTTGTTGTTGTGCTTAAACGATTTGACCAATTGAAAATTTGCACAAGTATTCCACTTTGGCACACAAACTCATTCAATAAATTTTGTTGTGATACATTTCGACACGATAGACTGTCAAAAAAAAATTTTGTTTCTAATTTCGGTCTAATTTGGGAGGATGAATTTATGGTTCTAAATAAAGCCTGTGACAAAATGTTTGTTAACGTTTATTAATCCATTTCCGCACGAGAACTTATTAATAATATTTTGCCTAATTTTGTGTATTGTTATTATTATTAAAAAGATATTTCCAACACTCTTTACTTTTATCTATACTGTTTCTAATATTCCATAAAAACCTTTCAGTGCAAATTTCTAATATAGAACAGTAATTAAAGTAACCTTATTAAGTATCTTAAGAATACTGTTTTTAAGTCTTAACAACATAACATTTTCGGCCGTTGTTAAAAAACAGAAACAATCTCCTACATTAGACAATCATCATGTCATCATTCAGAAATGCATTACTTAAATGTGGTCTTTACATGTGGTCTACCTATATAAGATGCATGTGTATAACATGTTTCCCATAAAATATCATTGAAATATGTACATATAGTATGTATAATATCCGTATATTTAAAAATACTATAAACTTAATCAATTAAATTAGAAAACATATTCACATTTCTGTACATCATTTAATCAAAATATTTAAAGAACAGAAAACCTTACATTCTTATTCATATACAATTTTTACACATATTTTTAGCCAATCAATTTGGAAGCATAATTAGAAGCATAATTTGGAAGCATAATTTTACTAAACGTAAAAAAATTCTGGTTGATTTATAAAGGTAAAAAACAATCATGTATTTTTTATATTGAAAATATGTTAAACAGAACCTGAGATGTATGCATTTAAAAAAAAGTTTTTTCAAAATGTGAAGAGCTGTCGGTGCTGTAGAATCTCCAACAGTGAGGGTACATGAAAAAGTTGTTCTACAACATTACTCTTTTAAGAGACATATGCATAGTTAATATTTCATTGCTCTTTATTAAACAGTATATGAGTTTTAACAGACGAAGGGACAGAGCGAACTTAATAACAAATTTTTCAAAATGTGCTTAAAAAGATAATTCACCAAAACATGAAGTGACATTACTTACAAAAAAAAATTGATTACATTATGGTCTTTTATAATTTAAATACGATTTTATGTTTCGGTATTAACGCATATTAACGAATATATAAGTTTGGAAAACAGACGGAGGGACAGAGCGAACCTAATAACAAATTTTTCAAAATGTGCTTAAAAGGATAATTCACAAAAACATGAAGTGACATTACTTACGAAAACAAATGTACTACATTATGGTCATAATTGAAATTCACTTCGCCGTCATTGTGTACTCAATAGATTATTGATTCCTTTAAAAAATGTTTGTAGAAGAATTGTCTCTAATTCTTGGCTCTGTTTATTCAATTTAACTAAAACTAATAAAAAATAGAATATAAACTACCATAAATGCATAAATACAAATATAAATGAATATAAACTACCATAAATCTGTAAATGCATAGTAATAAGGTAACTATATTAATTAAATTATATTAACGCAGAAACAAAAGTTAAAAATTTTTATTTCATAAAGCCAATAAAGTACTCCGGGCAACGCCGGGTACTCTGCTAGTTTCTAATAAAAATAAAATAAACTGAACGATTAATAAAATTCAAAAACTTCAATAGTACATCAGAAAAAATATTTTTGAAAACACTTAGTGACCAATTTTTTGAAATTTGCAATCTTCATTTCAATATGACAATTATTTTCATTATGTTAATTTAAAAAAAGAAATAATTGACGCATGCATTACTGAAACAAGTGAATTATATCCCCATTGGTTTCAGCAAAAAAGTTAATGTTACAGCCATAAAAAACTTATTCTCGATTTTTTTATCTTAATTTTAATAAGAAAAAATTGTTCATGGATAACAAAAAATTCAGCTGAATTATTAAATAAAACACCTTCATCCCATCATCGTTTAAAAATTTTACAACAATAAATATCAAAAAAATTTTTTTATTAGGTAAGTACCTCTACCCTTATAAAATAGTATTCATTATAATATGTACATATTTTCACAATATAATTTTTAAATTGATTTATACAGACTAAATAAACATAAATTTAACGTTATTTTATTACAAACAAATAGTTTGTACTTTATTCCACTATAATAAGAAATAAGGAGAGATTACCATTGTCCAGTCCATTATTAGCATTATTAATCAAATCATTAATAGAAACTCAAAATTTCTAATTTATTTGGTTTTTTACCAAAGCAATGTGTCCCTGGATCTTTAGCTTTGTCAGTGTTTACAATTAAAAAAGTTTGTTTTTTAATTATTTTGGGAAGTTGATCTAAAGCAAAAACTCCTTTAAAAAATTTACTTGTGTATTTGTTACATTTTAATACGTTGCTTATTTCTAGGGTGTTCATTAATCAAATTGACTCAAATCATATACTTTGGTTGTTTCTTTAATGTAGTTCGATAAAAACTCTTTTCTGGTTTTTTTATTTGTTATAATAGCATCAACTTTTTCTAGTATTTGACAGAGCTCTTTATTTAATTTATCGTTGTACACAGTTCCGAAATAGTAATTTTCAAAATTATCATTTGCCAAATCACTAGTTTGCCACTATCACTAAATGTATACTTGAGCTCTTTTACAATCGTTTTAGAAGGTTCTTTAATGCCAACTATACAAATATTATTCGCAAATTTTTTTTTTTTTTTTTGAGTAAAAATTTCGAGAAAAACATATTGCGTGAATTGATCGGTATTTAAAAAAATAATTAAAAATTGAATTAAAGGTTGAATTTTATAAATTTTGTGAAGTGAAATTTGATAGGAATGGAATTTTAATTTTATCATTGAGTACATAACATACATAAGAGGACTTTTTTGCAAATTATAAATTAAATTCTTGTGTTTTATAACTTTATTCTATTGTAATTTGGCGCGTTGTTCAAATATATATTTACATAATAGAGAATTATAAATAATATATACATATAGGCTTATAAATTCACTTAAATTAATGTGAACAAGATTGTGCACATAAAAATAGACAATTAATCAAATATTAAAGTTATTAAATACATCTGTACATACAAATATTATAATAAGAGTCAATGCAATAAATGCAAAACGCTGATACGAGGAGAATCTAGTATACGATGTAAGGGTGTTTGTGGCAAAGTTAATCATGTTACTGTAAAGTGTTCTAGTATTCATTAAACAAGTTATAATGCACTATTAACTAATAGTGTGATAGAGTATATATGTGATGATTGCATTACAATGATACGTGATTTCGATTTAATAACGGAAATAAACGAGGAAGAACACAGTTGACTTTGTCAACTCTTAGATAGCCGTACGAACCGTTAGTATGTTCACAGCCACTCTGCTTACAATATAATTTTTTTTAATATTTTAGTATTTTAAAATAATTTGGGTGAATTTTATAATTTCTAGTACTATGGGTTGTACATATATTCAAACTATATGTTTATATGTACATTCTTCAAAAGCAGATTCTAACCTTCCACATAACGATTATCAATCCAAAACTTTTTCAAATATTCTATAGTACCATTTAATACTAAGCGGTAAATGTAAATTAAATTTACTTAGTACAAAATAGTAAATATAATTTTAAATATTATATTATATTATATTTAAATATTCCATTGACAGAATAATTTCATATAAGTACAAAAAAATACATATATGTATGTAAATACGGCACTATATAATATACATATATTCTCTTATCATTCACTCGCTAGTGGCATATACGATATGTAAATAAACATGATATTATATAAGTATGTATATCAATATCATATAAATAAAAATTCTCCAAACAACCGTTATATTGTTTATTTATTTGCATTTTTATGTACTACGCATTATATCCTCAACAATTTCAAATTATCGAGTAAAACAAAATGTAAAAAATTTGTTGAAGAAATTTGTTAGAAAATTTGAAAAAATCAAGTAACACTTTCGTCAATTATAAAGTAACCCTATATTATTAAAAAAAGTTGTTAACAGAAATAAGAGTATAATGTTGAAGCTTTAATTTTTGTGTATTACTTCAAAAAAATTTTAACAGGTGTTCAAGTTACAGGTGTTCAAAAATAGGAAATTTTCAGTTTTTGACCCCTTACAGCTCTTAAACGGGGGGTGATACAAAAAAAATTTCTGAAATGACTCATACTTATTTTCAAAGATCTAATTTCTGTCAAAATTTCAACTTAAACCGTTTAGAAGATAGAAGGTTTAAAGGATTTTGCAAAATTTGAGTTTCGCATAACGGTAAATTAAGACACCGTATGCCACAAATATATATTTATTGTATATATACTTTTAAATCTAATAAAAGTAATAATCGTTTGGCGTTTTCAAAATGAAGATATACCTTATACAATTTGTGCTATAACAATTTAAATATAGAGCTTTTTTGAACTTTTGGGGAGCTGTAGCTCCGTAACAGGTGGGGCTACAAAAAGAAGTTATTAAAAATAAAATTAATATTTTTGTGGGATCTATCAGTAGTTAAAATTTCATAGCTCTATTGCAAAAAAAATGTGGGGATCTAAAAGTTAGGTGTTCGAGAGCTACCGAGAGCTAGGCTTGGTCCAAACTCAACCAAAAAAAATAGGGAACCTACAAATTTCTCCCAAAATATTTTGTGTAAATTTCAAGATTCTAGCTTTCTTAGTTTTTGAGTTAGCGTGCTGACGGACGGACGGACGGACATGGCTCAAAAGTCTTAGAATTTTTTTCTGATCCGATCCATACCTTTGAAGGTATATCTAGCTCGCTTATTTCGAGGTGTTACAAACGGAGGAGTAATTTTATTATACCCGATCCTATCGTACGGGTATAAAGAGATTGTAAATAAAAACAGTAATTTGTTCAGAGATTATAAAAGTGATTTTGAATACTCATTAAAACCGAGAAAGAATACAGTTGCCTTTGTCAACTC
This sequence comes from Poecilobothrus nobilitatus, assembly GCA_947095535.1. NCBI lineage: Eukaryota > Metazoa > Arthropoda > Insecta > Diptera > Dolichopodidae > Poecilobothrus > Poecilobothrus nobilitatus. The sequence goes on from OX352772.1 coordinate 111,484,904, forward strand.
TTAGATACCCGTACGAACCGTTAGTATGTTCACAGCCTGTCACTCTGCTTACAATATTATTTTTTTAATATTTTAGTATTTTAAAATAATTTGGGTGAATTTTATAATTTCCAGAACTATAGGTTGTACATATATTCAAACTATATGTTTATATGTACATTTTTCAAAAGTAGATTCTAACCTTCCACATAACGATTATCAATCCAAAACTTTTTCAAATATTCTATAGTACCATTTAATACTAAGCGGTAAATGTATATTAAATTTACTTAGTACAAAATAATAAATATAATTTTAAATATTATATTATATTATATTTAAATATTCCATTGACAGAATAATTTCTTATAAGTACAATAAAATACATATATGTATGTAAATACGGCGCTATATAATATACATATATACTCTTATCATTCATTCACTAGTGACATATACGATATGTAAATAAACATGATATTATATAAGTATGTATATATATCAATATCATATCAATAAAAATTCTTCAAGCAACCGTTATGTTGTTTATTTATTTACATTTTTTTGTACTACGCATTATATCCTCAACAATTTCAAATTATCGAGTAAAACAAAATGCAAAAAATTCGTTAAAGAAATTTGTTAGAAAATTTGAAAAAATCAAGTAACACTTTCGTCAATTATAAAGTAACCCTATATTATTAAAAAAAGTTGTTAACAGAAATAAGAGTATAATGTTGAAGCTTTAATTTTTGTGTATTACTTCAAAAAAATTTGAACAGGTGTTCAAGTTACAGGTGTTTAAAAATAAGAAATTTTCAGTTTTTGCCCAAATTTTGACAGAAGTTAGATCTTTTAAAATAAGTATGCGTCATTTCAGAAATTTTTTTTGTATCACCCCCCGTTTAGGAGCTGTAAGGGGTCAAAAACTGAAAATTTCCTATTTTTAAACACCTATAACTTTAACACCTGTTAAAATTTTTTTGAAGTAATACACAAAAATTAAAGCTTCAACATTATACTCTTTTTTCTGTTAATAACTTTTTTTAATAATATAGGGTTACTTTATAATTGACGAAAGTGTTACTTTGTTTTTTCAAATTTTCTAACAAATTTCTTTAACGAATTTTTTGCATATTGTTTTACTCGATAATTTGAAATTGTTGAGGATATAATGCGTAGTTCAAAAAAGTGTAAAGAAATAAACAACATAACGGTTGCTTGAAGAATTTTTATTATTATGATATTGTTATACATACATACTTATATAATATCATGTTTATTTACATATCGTATATGTCACTGATGAATGAATGATAAGAGTATAGATGTATATTATATAGCGCCGTATTTACATACATATATGTATTTTATTGTACTTATAAGAAATTATTCTGTCAATGGAATATTTAAATATAATATAATATAATATTTAAAATTATATTTATTATTTTGTACTAAGTAAATTTAATATACATTTACCGCTTAGTATTAAATGGTACTATAGAATATTTGAAAAAGTTTTGGATTGATAATCGTTATGTGGAAGGTTAGAATCTGCTTTTGAAGAATGTACATATAAACATATAGTTTGAATATATGTACAACCCATATATATAGTTTTAGAAATTATAAAATTCACCCAAATTATTTTAAAATACTAAAATATAAAAAAAATATTATTGTAAGCAGAGTTAGCTGTCAGCTGTGTTAGCTGTGAACATACTAACGGTTCGTTCGGGTATCTAAGAGTTGACAAAGGCAACTGTAAAAAATCTTAGCTTATTTATACAAAAATTTGAATTCCAAAATTACATACAAAATATCAAAGTCAATAAATTATATTAATTTATTGCTTTGTTCTACAGAATTTTTAACTGGGACAAATTTTGTAATATATATTGATCTAATTCTAATTTCCAATAATCATAACCAAAATATTAATATCAAATACAAATATCAAATATTTACTAAAAGATAATTGCATATGATGGCATACGCAATGTATAAAAATAGAAATAGTGTAATTCAATCCTCTCTTATTTTAAAGAATATTCCTTTTCTTTTTGTACAACAACAATGTACTGTGTATAATATAAAAAGTGAACTAGATGTTTATACTTTAAAAGTGTAACTACACAAAATGTTTAGGTCAGCTAATTATTATTATTTAATTTACTTTAAATGTTTGATTTGTAATTAAAAAGTTACTTAACAATTATGAAAATATTTTTGTGAACAAGTTGTTAAGATCCTCTAGAAGAGAGCAAGTTGTAGTTTCTCAAGAAGAACTACATCCTTCATTCCTCCTCCCAAAGATAAATAAAATTTTTAGTTTACATTTCTTAAAATTTAAACTAGTTTATGTTAAATTTACTAACAAAACAAAATATTTATTTTAATTTTAAATTTTATATTCAAAAAATTTTTTTTTTATATATATATATAGAATATTTTTTTTTTATTTATAAAAATGTAATTTTTTTTAAATATCTATAATTTTTATTTATATTCTTTCCTATCTTTAATTAAATTATTGTTATGTAATTCTATTTCTTTATTATTTATAATTACTGTACTATTTGAACCTTTTGAGCTATACTTTTAAAAGGTAGGTAATAGGTAAGGTCCTTTAAAACGTAAATTTATTTTTTTCTTATTTCCTACTTTTATATATACATAATCATTTATTGCGAAATATTATTTGTTTACATTATTATGCCCTACACCTAAAGTATAGGGTATATTAACTTTGGTATGGTGTTTATAACCACCAAAAGGAAGCGAGTTAGGTATAGACATGTATATATATTCTGAATCAGGATCACCGCCGGAAACGATTTAGCGATGTCCGTCCGTCCGTCCATCCGTCCGTCCGTACGCACGATAACTCAATAAATAATGATGCTATCTTGATGAAATTTATATAGTAGGTTACTAATTACGAAAGAAAGGCTAAGTTCGAATCTGGACAAAATCCGTTCATGGGTTCGGAATCTGGAAGCTTCCGAATGATTCCGGAGCAAACGAGATTATCTCCAAAAGCAACAAATGTAGAACCTTCAAATTTTGTACAATGATTTTCTTCCCGTTCGATTTATGTCTCTGAAATTTAAGAGGATTTGGTCCATGGGTTTTGGTTTTGGAAGCTTCCGAACGAGCACCAGAGCAAATGAGATTATCTCCAAAACCAACAAAGATAGAACCTTTAAATTTTGTACAATGATGTTCCTTCCCGTTCGATTTATGTCTCTGAAATTTAAGAGGATTTGGTCCATGGGTTTGGATTTGGAAGCTTCCGAACGAGCCCCAGAGCAAATGAGATTATCTCCAAAACCAATAAAGATATAACCAGAGACTACATAGAGATGTACAAATTCATACAAAAATTTGTACTAATTTTTTTTCAAACGGGCCAGCTAAAACTGGCTAGTTTTAAAAATCTTAAAGCACAGAAATATTTAGTTTGTGTCATAGCTAAAAGAATTTAGCGAAAACCAGAATCTTCTGTAAAATCTGGTGTAAAATGATCATTCATATATTTTATGCATTTACAAAATTTTTTTATCCTTGTGATTATTAAACTTTTTAAAGCAAAGCGATGACAAAATAATTTTTAAAATAGAAAAATAAGGCAAAAATGGGAAAATATATTTGAGAAAATATATATTTAATATGTCGAGTAGAAACGTAAATTTTCAATATGATAAAGAAGACATTCTAAATATCACTTTACAAATAATATGGAACATTTAGCTAAATATTTCATATAGAAAAAAATTAAATAAAAATAGATTATTTTATAATGTTGACTTTTCTAAAAACAACAAGAAAAAACATTTCAAGGTTATCATTCATATGCATTCAGTATTTCACTACTACAAGCAGAATTTTTTGAATGTATGAAATGGTATATCGTATATTATATGGTATCAGATGGTATGAATGTTATCTATTTTATGAAAATCATCTGATTTAACTGCATTATTTATTTAACTAGATTTAACTGATTTAATATACAGTATCCAGCAAAAGTAATGGTAATTTAAAAAAATATATAAACTACAAAAAATACATATAGAAAAGCAATAAAATAATATTGGCGTTCGAATTTTTTCTAATAATATTTTTAACTTTATAACTTCAGGGAAAAACAAACAAACAAAGTAACAAAATTTTTTGTATTATGATTTTATTTTATTTTTTGATCTCATGACTCATATTGTTATATTGGTAACGGTATACCTACATATGTGGGTATTTTTGAAGACAATATAATATACCTATCAAATAAAAATAACTGAAATAAAAAATAATGCTTTCAAATTCTTCTAAACATTTTTTTAATTAAAAATTATTCCAATTAGAAAAGTGGCATGACATTTGCTGGATACTGTACATATTCATAAAAATTATCAAATCATATCAAATTGGAACATAATTACATTTACACAAAACAAAATATAAATATAAATATGTATTGATTTTTGAATCATATTGAAATACATATATAAAAAGTGCCGATAATATTTATGTGTATTTCTATTTATATTTAATTTTGATTCACACACACTTTCACAATTTAATAAGCATGTAGGCAAGCTGGTACAAGTAATATAAATGCATAATATGGCATAATGCATATATAATACAAAAATTATATTAAATACTGATCAGATCATGTATATCATAATATGTCATCTGATATCATATGATCATATTCATATATGTATGTTACTTCTTATTTCTATCATCCTTACCAATCATACGAAAGTTCATTTATGTACATATATGAAAAAAAAAAATATCCGAGACCAAAACTTGCTTTAAGAAACTTTAAAAAAAAAAGTTGAAAAATGAGACTTAATTTCAAAATCGATATTGTAGCGACATCTAAACTTTTTTGTTGCCATTTGGACATCTCTATGTAGTCTCTGATATAACCTTTACTTTTGGCAGAATGGTGTTCTTTCATGTATGATTTAGGCCTCTGAAATTTGAGAGGATTTGGTCCTTGGGTTCGGATTTTGAGAGCTTCCGAACGAGCCTCAGAGCAAATGATATTATCTCCAAATGCAACAAAGATATAACCTTTAAATTAGGCAGAATGGTGTTCCTTCATGTTTGATTTACGTTTCTGAAATTTGTGAGGATTTGGTCCATGGGTTCAAATCTTGGAAGCTTCCGGACAAGCCCCAGAGCAAACGAGTATATATCCACAACCAACAAAGATAGAACTTTTATTTTTAGTACAAAGGTGTTCGGTTATGTTTCCTTTTCTGTAAAATTGGAAATTGACATTTGAAAGAATTCGAACCATGGGTTCATATTTTGGAAACTTCCGGACGAGCACAAGAGCAACGAGCATATCTCCAAAACCAACAAAAGTAGAACCTTTAAATTTGATAGAATGGTGTTCTGGCAAGTTTTCTTTATGTTCCTGAGATGGATTCGATGAATTGGAGTGGCAATTCGGGTAGCTGACACAAACCTCCCAAGGACTACCAATCTTCGAAAATAATTAAGATAGAAACTTAAAATTTTATACAAGGGTGTCAAGCATATTCCAAGCGGATGCCTCTTTTACGTTCTTGAAATTCGAGTTGAATAAGACAGAAAAGAGAAGAAGTTCAAGCAGCTGCCAAAAACACTTATGGATTTTTAATTTAATTCGAATTATTCAGGTGTAGAGTATTAATAAGTCGGTTGCATCGACTTACTGTTACATTTACTTGTTTTTCTTTAATTTATTATCCTGTTTTTCATTGATTAAACAATTTCTTACCTTTTCAATGGCATATTTTTATTTTAATTTTAGTTCATTTAAATAATCATCTATGTTATAAATACAACTTTTATTCTTTAATATTTCATATGAAAGAGTACTTATTTTTCCGTAAACCAATTCGAAAGGTGAGTAATGTCAAAGACATTAAATATATAAAGAAGTCCAAAGTTAAAAATACTCAATTTTTTATTCTTTCTATTAAGAAAATAGATTAGAAACTGGTATACAAATTTTTAAAACTTTATACACAAAAATATAAAAGAATTTTTGAAAGAAATATAACAGAACAGAATATAAAAAAATTAAAAACAAAAGTATAAATACAATTACAATAAAATATTTGCATGCGTTTAATATTTTAATACATCTTTGGCTATTTTTTATTGGTGTGCGTTTTCTATTCTAATCTATTCAATATTCAATGCGTTTAATTATTTGCTATTTGATAAATACAATAATTGTGAGACAAATTTAAAAAAAATGTATCTACTTAAAAAATAATACATAATTTTTAATGAGAAACAGTACAAAGTAAATATTCAGATGAATGTGGACAATATTGTTGTGTTTATAGGTGGTATAGATGTTGAGGTTATAGTATGAACGCTTTTTCAAAAAAATTTAATATCGTAAATCAATTAGAAAACGACAAATTGATTAAGGTTACAAAGAGAAATTTATGTACTAATACAGCGGTTTAATGTACAATTTAATTATTCAAGGTTATTTTTTGAAATTTCTGTAATTTTAAAAGAAAAAATCTGTAATATACTAAATAAAACAATTTAAATAAATTATAATACATAGTAATATATAACTTAGTTTTATTTTTAAGTTTACGTTTAGATAGACAATTTTTTTTTAATTAAAATTATTTAAGATTACTATATCATTAAAATAATTAAAATATATAATTACTATATCATTAAAATTATTTATATCTCAAATTTGAGGAAATTGATCTTCTTCTTCGTGTATTTCTTCCCATTGCTGATTATTTAAATTCCCAGTTTGACCAAATTGTTCATCTTCTCCTTCCTCTTACTCTTCCAATTCATTTATCTGAACAGGTACTATAAATTCTTCTATTTCCACTAACTCCTCATCTTCCACTTGATGTAATTTCATCATACTGAAACTAACTTTCTGTATTTACACGCTCGTTTACTTCAAACGGAAATGTTATCGAATCAGCTAGCATTTTTAGTCTTTTGTTCAATAAAAGTCAGAATGGAAATGAATTAAATATACAAATAAAACCCAATTATACTCTTGTACAAAAATATAAAAGCGAAATACATTCAAATAAATGGTTAGTTTAAACCATGCTTCGGTTAATTATTTTATATATAATAATTATTATCTTAATACCTTTAACATTTATAAAATTAATTGACATAATTATTTAATATAAATAGAATGTCAAGAACCCAAATAGTAACTGAAATTCATAGACAGGCAAGACGTAAATTTCCTAGAAGAAAATTTAAACAAAAACGAATAAATGACACACGACAAGTTGATTTAATATAAATGATACCTCATGTTAAGTTTAATAACGGTTACAAATATATGCTGATGCTCATTTACACTTTTTCTAAATATGCCTATGCTGAAAATCAAAAATGGTGAAGATATTTTAATTGCCTTAAAATCAGTTATTAGTAGAGCTAAAGTCATACCAAAAAATATTCACTCTGATGAATAAGAATCAGTAAGAAAATTTTTAATTCACAATTTCAAAATTATATAAAAGAAAAATCAATCAATCATTATCATTCATTTAGCGAATTAAAAGCATCAATTGTTGAACGATTTAACCGTACATTGAAAAAGTCCATGTGAAAAAAATTTAGTTTAAATGGAAACTATAAATGGTTACCTACTGTACAATCATTAATTAAAGAATATAATTCAGCAAAACATAGCACAACAAAACTTCAACTTCAACTTCAAAATAAAACTTCTTTGAAAAAATTACAAAGAACAACGAAAAAAATATACTTAGAAATATATATGGAACCTGAAATTTTTCAAAAAAATAAGTATAAGGTTGGAAATTTTGTAAGAATAAGTAAGTATAAAGGTCATTTCAAAAAATGTTATCAACCAAATTGGTCAACTGAAATATTTAAAATTGAAAAGATCAATAATACTTATCCTGTTAAATATCAATTATCAGACTATACTGATAAGCCAATTTCTGGAGGTTTTTATCAATCTGAGCTTATACCTGTAAAATATCCAGATACTTATCTTGTAGAAAAAATTCTAAAAAAATAAGTTAATCGAATTTTCATTTAATGGCTAGGCTTTGATGATACACATAATACTTGGATAAATAAAAAAGATATTATTTAATTAATTGTAAAGTTATTGAATATTTATTTACATTTTGAATTTATAGTAATTTCTTTTGTAAAAATAATAACATAATATCAAAATTGTAGATTTACTTGTTTTATTTTTTAATATTCTTTTGCAGTTTTTTATATCCATATTGAATAGAGCTACCATCTTCATTAAATTTGCGTTTTTCTGATTTAGGATAATATGTTTTTATTTCCCGTACTGTAAGTGCTTCATGTACTTTATTTCTATGAATATTGTCTGAAATTACATGTATATTTTCGATTTCTGCAGGATTTAATATTGCTTCTTTAATTATATCAAAATTATTTTTTTGCGAGGCCTGATAACTTAAACGAATTCGTTTTACTTTACATACAAGTTTTCTACTGTTATCTTTTACAAGACAAATTCTCTGATGTAACTTCCAGCTCCATAACACTCTAATTCATCTGTCATTTCTCCTACAAATTTCCCTGTTGGGGGATCAAATTTGTCTTTTCGCGATATATAAATGACAGAGCCTGTGTCATAATATAATACTCTATTATTAAGTTTCACCATATAACTGTAAAGTTTAAGACGAGCTTGTGTTGTTGTAAAAGCTGCTCAACTTCAACTTCATCTTTGTATTGCCAACTCACCACTTTATTTTCTTCATTTATAGTTAGTATTTGACAGATCTCTATAGAAGGCTTTGTTAACATTTTATAAAATTCAAACGGCTGATGCAAACGGCTGTAGTTTGTTGTTGGTTCTCTTTCCACATGAATTTTAAATTATTTTAGCAAAATATCTTAAACCAGGATTGTTGACAATTTTATGACATTCTAATATTAAATATTAAAAAATTCTTTCATATATGTTTTTTTTGTCTTTCTCAGTAAGGGAATCAAGAGACCATCCCGAAGCTTGTTGTTTTATTTTGATAAATTTATTCATCATATCGGTAAATAAACCATCAACATTATTTAATTTATCTTCCTTTATAGTTTTATATTCCCAAACCTTGTATATGTTCAAAAGTTTATAATTCTTTTCAACAGCTTTTACAGTTTCATCTGTTACCCAAGTTCCTATTAAAACCCTCTCGTTATCAGAATGTTGACAAAATTCTCCTTGATGTTTTTCTTCACTGCAAGTTTTGCATAATGAAAACATTAGCTTATTATCTTGTTTTATTGGAAGAACTGGGTGTACATTTATGTACTGGCCTTACATTTATAGTGCGTATACATAATTCCGGTTCTTCCACCATAAAATTCATTTTTTGGACTTAGAGGTGTAGTATTAAGTAATAAATGATTTTTCAAGTAGGCAATATTTTATTACACCTCATTTCCTCGCGGTATTCACATTCCTACTTTTCAATTAAATTGTATCCAAGATATTTTAAATGCTCATATTTAACTACCGTTCTTTCATACTTTTCGTTCATCATTACTATTAAACAAGCTCACATCTCGATTTCTGGTTAAACCTTTTGGGTTTCCGTGGTAATAGCATCCATAAAATTCAAATATTTCATTGGTTTTTTCACTAAAATTATCTACCATAATACCCCTAACAATTTTTTTCTCTACCATTTAATACACATTGTAAATTAATTTGTCGTGAATCTTGTTCCCAAATTAACCACTGTATGGCAATTTTGGACTGTTTATCTACAAGTCTGTATCCATTTTTCGCAATGACACCTATTGTATTAGATTTTAGAAAATTCCGATGATATGCAAGGTTACAAGCAGATACTATAGTGATAGCTTCCAAAATGAGTTCAACTCTGCTTTCTTCTAAAAACATTTTTCTAAAACACACACATGTTACGTTAGAAAACCCCACAAATATTGATAATAAGATCAATGACTTAATAAATAATATTGAAGTAAAAATGCAAATTACGAAATTAACAGAAATATATTATTGTAACTTAATACTTAATACATTAACTTAAATGTATTTCAATACACTTAAATAAACCTAAATAATTGTAACTGAAATCGTAACATGATATTCCTAACGAATGAACTTAAATGTATTTCATTATTGTATTTCATTGAACTTTAATAAATCTAAATTATAAACTTCAATTATTGCACAAGTAAAAACGTGTAAACATAACGAATTCATATAAATAATACAGACGTAACGTATATTCATAAACAGGTTTAATATTATATTGCAAATAGATTATTTTGCTAATTTTGTAATATTTGTTATATTTATAAAAACCAATTGTAAACTTTAAAATTTTAGTCTTAAGACCGCATCAAATATAAAAACACTATAAATAAAAGTAATTTAACGAAAATTTAGGTGTTTTAATTTTTGAAATAATTATTTTTTTTTTATAATAATAACTATATTATTTAATTGGCGCAGTGATATTAAAGAACCCTTTGAAAAATGTTTTTATATAAGAAATCCAATCGTGACTAAAAATCACTTTCAACAGTTATCAATTATCACTTTCAACAGAAAAATCAGTTATCGGTGAAGAAACGACATATCTTAATAAGAAAAAAAACAACAAATAGTGAAATAAAAATTTTTCTATAATTAATTTATTTTAAAATATAACATAAAATGAAACATTTGCATAATAAAATAATTTAGAAACATATAACAAAAAAAATATTTACTTATATTATATAAAAATAAAAACAATTATAAATGAATAAAAACAAGCACTTTATGAGATTTAAACAAGTAAATGTAACAGTAAGTCGATGCAACCGACTTATTAATACCCTACACCTGAATAATTCGAATTAAATTAAAAATCCATAAGTTTTTTTGGCAGCTGCTTGAACTTCTTCTATTTTCTGCCTTATTCAGCTCGAATTTCAGGAACGTAAAAAACGCATCCTATTGGGATATGCTTGACACCTTTGTAAAAAATTTTAAGTTTCTATTTTTATTAATTTCGAAGATTGTTAGTCCTTGGGAGGTGTGTGTCAGGTACCCGAATTGCCACTCCAATTCATCGAATCCATCTCAGGAACATAAAGAAAGCATGCCAGAACACCATTGTACTAAATTTAAAGGTTCTACTTTTGTTGGTTTTAGAGATATGCTCGTTGCTCTTGTGCTCGTCCGGAAGTATCCAAAATACGAACCCATGGTTCAAATTCTTTCAAATGTCAGTTTCGAATTTTACAGGAAAGGAAACATAAAAGAACATCTTTGTACTAAAAATAAAAGTTATATCTTTGTTGGTTGTGGAGATATACTCGTTTGCTCTGGGGCTCGTCCGGAAGCTTCCAAGATTTGAACCCATGGACCAAATCCTCACAAATTTCAGTAACATAAATCAAACATGAAGGAACACCATTCTGCCTAATTTAAAGGTTATATCTTAGTTGGTTTTGGAGATAATATCATTTGCTCTGAGGCACTTTCGGAAGCTTCCAAAATCCCAACCCATGGACCAACTTCTCTCAAATTTCAGAGACCTAAATCAAACATGAAAGAACACCATTCTGCCGAATTTAAAGGTTATACCTTTGTTGTTTTTGGAGATAATCTCATTTGCTCTGGGGCTCGTTCGGAAGCTTCCAAAATCCAAACCCATGGACCATATTCTCTTAAATTTCAGAGCCATAAATCAAACGGGAAGGAACATCATTGTTAAAAATTAAAGGTTTTATCTTTGTTGGTTTTGGAGATAATCTCGTTTGCTCTGGGGCTCGTTCGGAAGCTTCCAAAATACGAATCCATGGTTCAAATTCTTTCAAATGTCAATTTCCAATTTTATAGAAAAGGAAACATAACAGCACACTCTTGTACTAAAAATAAAGGTTCTATCTTTGTTCGTTGTGGAGATATACTCGTTTGCTCTGGGGCTCGATCGGAAGCTTCCAAAATAAGAACCCATGAACCAAATCCTCTCAAATTTCAGAGACTTAAATAAAACATGAAAGAACACCACTCTGCCAAATTTAAAGGTTATATCTTAGTTGGTTTTGGAAATAATCTCATTTGCTCTTGTGCTCGTTCGGAAGCTTCCAAAATCAAAACCCATGGACCAAATCCTCTTAAATTTCAGAGACATAAATCGAACGCGAAGGAACATCATTGTACAAAATTTAAAGGTTCTATCTTTGTTGATTTTGGAGATAATCTCGTTTGCTCTGGGGCTCATTCGGAAGCTTCCAAAATCCGAACCCATGGAGCAAATCCTCCCAAATTTCAGAAACCTAAATCAAACATGAAAGAACACCATTCTGCCAAATTTAAAGGTTACATCTTTGTTGTTTTTGGAGATAATCTCATTTGCTCTGGGGCTGGTTCGGAAGCTTCCAAAATCCAAACCCATGGATCATATTCTCTTAAATTTCAGAGACATAAGTCAAACGGGAAGGAACATCATTGTAAAAAATTTAAAGGTTCTATCTTAGTTGGTTTTGGAGATAATCTCGTTTGCTCTGGGGCTCGTTCGGAAGCTTCCAATATACGAATCCATGGTTCAATTTCTTTCAAATGTCAGCTTCCAATTTTATAGAAAAGGAAACATAACAGCACACTCTTGTACTAAAAATAAAGGTTCTATCAATGTTGGTTGTGGAGATATACTCGTTTGCTCTGCGGCTCGTTCGGAAGCTTCCAAGATAAGAAACCATGAAACAAATCCTCTCAAATTTCAGAGACTTAAATAAAACATGAAAGAACACCACTCTGCCAAATTTAAAGGTTATATCTTAGTTGGTTTTGGAAATAATCTCATTTGCTCTGGTGCTCGTTCGGAAGCTTCCAAAATCTAAACCCATTAACCAAATCCTCTCAAATTTCAGAGACATAAATCGAACGGGAAGGAACATAATTGTACAAAATTTAAAGGTTCTATCTTTGTTGGTTTTGGAGATAATCTCATTTGCTCTGCGGCTGGTTCGGAAGCTTCCAAAATCCAAACCCATGGATCATATTCTCTTAAATTTCAGAGACATAAATCAAACAGGAAGGAACATCATTGTACAAAATTTAAAGGTTATATCTTTATTGGTTTTGGAGATAATCTCGTTTGCTCTGGGGCTCATTCGGAAGCTTCCAAAATTCGAACCCATGGACCAAATCCTCTCAAATTTCAGAGACATAAATCGAACGGGAAGGAACATCATTGTACAAAATTTAAAGGTTCTATCTTTGTTGGTTTTGGAGATAATCTCATTTGCTCTGGGGCTGGTTCGGAAGCTTCCAAAATCCAAACCCATGAACCAAATCCTCTTAAATTTCAGAGACATAAATCGAACGGGAAGAAACATAATTGTACAAAATTTAAAGATTCTATATTTGTTGGTTTTGGAGATAATCTCGTTTGCTCCGGAACCATTCGGAAGCTTCCAGAATCCGAACCCATTTGACCGATTTGAACTACTATAAAAATTTCATCAAGATAGTTTTATTAGTTTTTGAGTTATCGTGCGAACGGACGGGTGGGCGGACGGATGGACGGACGGACATCGTTAAATCGACTCAGGAGGTGATCCTGATTCAGAATATATATACATGTCCATATCTAACTCGCTTCCTTTTGGTGGTTACAAACACCATACCAAAGTTAATATACCCTATACTTTAGGTGTAGGGTATAAAAAACAGCGGGAAGTGATAAAAATAAAAAAATATCGGAAGATAATATGGCAGAAGAAATCGCCCTACTAAGCGAACAAATACGCCTTATGGCATTAGAACATGAAGAATAACTGGAAACTTTAAGACAGCAAATTCCTCAAACAAAATTCAATCTAACAGACGACCAAATAATCAATAAATTTCAGCATATAAAAACATTTACTGGAAATAAAGAGTATACGTTAAATGAATTTCTCCACGCTCTGGAGAACGTGAGAGTTTTATGTGGAAACAACACATATTACAGTTCGGTTTGCAGATTGTTTTTAACCCTTATTCGGTACATATGGGTCAAAATTGCCCAAAAGCTAGTTTGGATGTTCATATTTTCTAAACTATAAACGTTACAAACTACAAATTCATGGACTTTAATTTTAATAGATGTATAAACGTATTTTAAGAAGTAGAAAGATGAACTCTTGCCGTGGAACCCCCTATACAAAAGGTTACATATAATGTATCCTTGGTCAAAAATTGCCCAATAATAAAAATTAGAACCATTTCTATTTGATTAAGCAATTTTTTGTTCTTGTTCTATTGTTTTCGGTTAGAAATTACAATAACATCGATTTATATTGCAATACACAAATAGGCGACGAAAAAAAAAATTACTTGTTATTTTTTTACCGCTATTTTATCGTCTCTGAAGAACAGAATTTTATGAAAAAATATTTTAGTTTAGTTTAGTTTAGTTAATAAAGTTCTTTAGTGAATATTATATTGATTATGTTTTTATGAAATTTATAAAAATGTCACGAAGAGTAAGTTATAACTTATTATATATTTATGACCAGTGTACACTTGTATTTTTGCTTTCAAATGTTGTCAAAATACTTATGTTGTTTTGTTTATTATTTCGAATGATTTAGAAAATTTTGAATGAAATAGAAATTGAGGAGCTTATGAATATTAGTTCTGATGATGGTTCACAAAATTCTTCATATTCGGATTTTGAAGATCCAATTTTATCAGATAATAGATTTAATTCTGAAGTTCTTGTTTCTGATGGAGAAAATGAAGCATCAGAGGTAGATTTCATCATGTCCACAAATAATATTAGTTATTTGTCAAAAGACAATAAAATTGTTCGGCAATAAGGACCATCAAACAATTATAAAGGAAGATTGGGTGCTGAAACGAGTGACAAATAAAAAATCATCTTTCGAAATGTTTATGTCTAAAGAAATTGAAACAATAATTATTGAAATGACAAATACCGAAGGTAGATTTATAAAAAAATTTTTTCTTCGATAAAAATCTTGAAGTTTTTTTCAGGAACTAGGTTTTTGGTAGTGAATGGGCAACAATTGAAACTGTTTTACTTCAAGCCTATTTTTGATTGTTATTACTTGCTGGTCTATATAGATCTTAAGGAGAAGCAATAGAATCTCTGTAGGACAGTGTAAAAGGCCGCCCAATTTTCAAAGCAACAATGAGTTTGAAAAAATTTCGAAATATTACTCGTGTACTTCGTTTTGATAACAGACACGATCGAGAAGAAGGGCGTCAACGAGATAAGCTAGCACCGATTCGCATTTTAGGAAAATAATTTACGAAAAATGTACAACCCCAGTGAATTCGTTACTGTAGACGAACAACTTGTGCCTTATCGAGGAAGGTGCCAATTTAAACAATATATTCAATCAAATAAGGCCAAATATGGTCTGAAAATATGGGCTTTATATGATGCTTCTTCTAGTTATACTTGGCGGCTTCAGGTTTATACAGATAAGATAATAATCTACTAAAATATGAATGTAAGTTAATATAATATAACTAAAATTTGATGTTTTTTAGGCAAATATAGAAATTGTTCATCTGAAATAAGCCAAGGTATGAGAGTTGTACTTGATCTTACCCAAGATCCCCAAGGACGCAGCGTAACTTGTGACAATTTTTTACTACTACCAATTGGGGTGTGCACTTCCAAAGAGAAAATTAATCATGTTTGGCACTGTAAGAAAGAATAAAGCATTTCTTCCTCTAAATGAAGTTCACCCAACACAAAAACCTGTATGTTCCTACGAATTCTTTTTCGACCATACAAATAATATTACATTGGTTTCCTATATACCAAAAAAGAATCGGTGTGTTAGTTTACTCAGTACATTACATCACAAAATAGAAATTAGTAAAGATAACCAAAAAAACCTGAGATTATCAAATTTTATAATAAAACCAAATGTGGAGTGGACGTTTTAGATCAACTTATAGGGATAGACGTAGAACTGATAGATAGCCAATGGTTTTATTTTCTAATATGGTGGATTTTTCAGCATACAATGGCTTTGTCATTTGGACAGAAATTTTTCCTTCCTGGAATAATAAGAAAAAATAATTTGCTTTGATTAATCCAGAAATAGAAAGAAGACCCGCCAAATCCCATGATTTGTGTGCTGAAACATACTAAAAAAATATTCAGAGTGCGAATACAAAAGATAAGCAAGATTAACCAAGTTTGAAAAGAGTAAGATTCTTTGTGCGCCCATAACTTTCTAATAGTACAAAATTATCTACTAAATGTAATAAATGTAACAAATTAAATGTTCACAACACAAATTAAATGTTCATTCAAATATTAAAATCAACTGTAAAAAATGTGAAGAACTACAATAAAAATATATTGGGCAATTTTGACCCATGATTACAGTTTACGTGATTTTTTGTAAGACAGGATAAGAATATAAAAAATACAATCATAAGCAAACGAAAGTATTCAACACCTTGGTGAAAATTTGATCTGCGATGCTGTTAAGAACGAGTTGAAAGCAGAATTCCGGCCCAGACAAAGTTTTAAGCGGTTGATGGATGAGATTCCGGCCCAGACGGCCCAGACAAAGTTATAAGCTGTTGATGGATGAATGCAGAAATCTTAGGGTGAGTAAGTTAAGAGAATTATTTAATAAAATAAGAAGTATTAACAATCAATTAAATGAGTTATATGAATATGACCAAAATAAACCAGAAAATTATAAACACAGTTGCAATGATCAAAACATTGTAGATATAATTAAAGATATGTTAACCGGTAGTTATCGCGTTAATATAAAAAATAATATGTCTTTAAATCAATTATTTAATACATTTGATCAATTATGTTTGTTAGATGAAAGTGATATGATTCATTACCATTATAGAAAAAATAATAAAGAATAATAAGAATTTTAACTCAAATAAATTCAAAAACAAGTCAAATTACAAAAAAGATAATAAATTTAATTTTCAAAATTTTAATAAGAATTATGATCAAGTAAATAAAGATTATAAAAATAATTTTCATAATCAAAATTTTAATTTCAATAAGCAATATCAAAGTCAAAATTCTAAACAATTTCCTTATCAATCTAAGGCAACCAAATTATAGACCGTTTAATTAGAACTTATGTTTCCAGACCGAGACAGAACTATAACCGTCCAAATAATAATATAGAACCAATAGAATTAGCCATTGATAATGTAGAAGTAAATGATGTAAATTTTACAAAAGAGCCTTGGGTAAAGAACTCCCGATAATTAGCTTGACCATTGAAGACCAAAAATATGAACTGTTTAATCGATACTGGTTCTCAAACTAGTATAATCAAACCAAATATTTTAAGTAACTATGAACTAATTAATTTAGAAAAACCTCTTTTCTTCTCAACTATTAATGGAATTTCAAAAGTATCGAAAAAAATTATAACTCCAATTGCCAAAGAATTTAATAAAAACGGAACTTCATCTTGGAAAATAATGGAACTTCCAAAACGCAATTAAGACGCCATTATAGGTTTAAATTTCTTAGCAAAAATAGATTTGAGAAATAAATATATTGAAATTAACAATTTTAAGAGCTACTATAAAAATGAAGATAAATATTTTATTATTCACGAAATTTGTAATTTTAAAACTAGTAATATCGACCAATTAAACTAGCGAATAGCGAAGAAAAATGCCAACTTCAAAAAATTCTAAGTTAATATAGCAATTTATTTTTTAAAGAGGGAAATCAACTCTCCTCAATCCACGAAATCGCTTATTAAATTGTTACTACAACTAATAACCCAATATATTCTAAAATATGTCGATACCCAAGAGTACATGAGCATGAAATCTAACACCAAATTAAAAAATGTTGCAACAAAACATCATTCGACATAGTAGTTCTCCCTACAACAGTCCTTTATGGATTGTTCCAAAGAACTTAGACAACTCAAGGAAGAAAAATGGCGTATTGTTATAGACTATAGGAAGTTAAACGCTGTCACCACCAGTGAAAAATTTCCTATTCCAAACATAGACGGAATTTTAGATAAATTGGGCAAATCGCAATATTTCTCAACTCTCGATTTAGCCAAGGGGTTTCATTAAATTGCAGTGAAACCAGAAGATAGAAAAAAACCGCCCTTCAACACCCTTCGGTCACTATGAATATTTGAGGATGCCATTTGGTCTTAAAAATGCACCCTCAACGTTTCAAAGTCTAATGCATTTTGTTTTAAAAGATCTTATAAACAAAATATGTGTAGTTTACTTAGATGACATACTCATCTTTAATACTTCTTTAGAAGAACACATCAACAATATGAAAAAAGTTTTCGAACGACTTAAAAATGCGGGTCTTAAAATTTAAATAGACAAGTGTAATTTTTTAAAGAAACAAACTGAGTTTCTGGGTCACATTTTGACACCACAAAGTGTAAAACCCAAATTTTAAATTGAATTTAAATTTTAATGTTATTCTGGTTTTTGTTTTTATTGCTTTTTTGTTTTGCATTAATTGTTTTCCAACAAAATTACCAATTTTAATATTAATTTCTGTAATATACGCGGGTTGCAAACGAATTTTAATGCCGTCGAGTGCCATCTTAGTTCAATTAAACCAGCAATTTTAGCCCTATGTGAAACACAAGTCAGTAATCACAATGGTAAGTTTAATGTTACGGCTACTCACTTATTTCACACTTCGTACCCAAAAGAGGTATCGCTGTCTATATAAAAAATGACATTGCTTTCAACACACTTGCAAAATATAAATCTTCTAGCCCAACCTTCCACTACATTTGGGTAAAAATTCTCGTTGGAAAGCATGTCATACATTTCTGTTTTCTATATAGTTCACCCAACTTAAATGAACAAGAAACTGCTATGGAAATTTAAAATCTATCGAACCACATCAATGAAATTTTGGACGCATCTCCAGAATCTGACATTGTGCTGGCGGGAGATTTCAACATTCATAACAGGGACTGGCTTCATTTTTCGAACAATATCTCCCCGAGTCAAAACTCAATTGGGGAACAAGTCGAACTATTCTCCACACTGTTCCACCTTTCTCAACTTGTTAAAAATCCCACTAGGATCCCGGACCGTGCTGATCAAGAAGGTCACCTCTTGGATCTGTTTCTCACCTCACCCTGAAAAATATTGTGGTTTCAGTTTGTTGTATGTGGTTTCAGTTGGTTGCTGGGTAATTCCGATCATTGTTTGGTTAACACAAGTTTCCGGGTAAGCCCAATCCCCAATCAGAGGTCCCCTCCCAAAAATTAGTTTGGCGCTGGGAGGGTCTTAACAACTTTTTTAGAACATTTGATTGGTCATTCTGCTTCCGTAATAAAAATGTTAACTTTGCTGCAAATGCGATTAGTGAAACTATTTTACTTGGAATGAGGTTATTCATTCCTCATTCCATGAAATCTGTTAAGAGGAGGCCCAAATCTTGGTTTAATCGCATTTGCAAAGAAGCCATTTTTAGAAAAGAGGAGGCTTTTAAACTGTATCAAAACAATAGATCGAAGGCTCACAGGGCCAACTATATAGTGGTGAGAAACAGATGCAAGAGAGTTATCAACAAGCAAAAATTCTTGTTCAACCAAGGGTTGAAACGTAATGTTATCCACATGCCTAAGAATAGCAAATCCTTTTGGACATTTGCCAAAAGTCTAAAAGAAGACGTTAGAGGGTCTCCTTTTCCACCACTTGTTGATAATAATAACAAAATAGTATCAGATTCTAGAGAGAAAGTGAACTTATTTAACAAGCAGTTCGCTTCTAATTCGACACTGCCACAGTTAGCCCAGATGCCACCTTCTGTTCCCCGAGTTGGCTGCTCCTTTGGAAAAATTTACTTTAGGACGCGGGCGGTGATGAAAATCTTGAAAAATCTTGATATAAATAAGTCAGCCGGTCCAGATGGTATAACCACCATGGTGCTTAAAAATACCTAGCGTATTGCTGGTTTAATTGAACTAAGATGGCACTCCACGGCATTAAAATTCGTTTGCAACCCGCGTATTTCAAAACCTCTGCGCAACCTTTTCTACCTCTCCTTCACTTCGGGTATTCATCCTACCCAATGGAAGGTTGCACATGTTTTCCCAATTCCCAAAAAAGGTAATAAAAGCGATCCCTCCAACTACCGCCCTATTGCTATAACTTCAGTCCTCTCCAAAGTAATGGAGAAAATTGTGAACCAAAAGCTTCTGAAATACCTGGATCACAAAGATCTGCTTCATGATCGCCCATACGGGTTCAGAGCCCGTCGTTCACCGGTGATCTCATGACTTACCTTTGTTAGAAGCTAAGCATCAGCCTTCATCATTCTGGAGAGTCGGATGTTGTGGCTCTTGATACTTTTCTGATTCTGATCTTCTCAATATCTATAAAACGTACATTCGGCCGAAAATCGAGTATAATGCACACATTTGGGCTGCAGGCCCTCAAATAGCACTGGGTTACCTAGATAATGTGCAAAACAGAGCTATTCGTCTTATCAACGACCCCAGTGTAACTTCAATGCTCGCTCCACTCAGTCATCGTCGCACAGTTTGGTCACTAACCTTGTTTTATAGATATCTCGTGGGGATTAACACTTGCTCGAATGAAATAAAACAGTTAATACCTCCGCTCAAAGTTTTATAGCAAGAAACAAGGCGGGAAGCAGAAGCTCATCCTTACCATGTAGAGATTTCAAGATGATGAAATACAGCTTATGGAAATTCGTTTGTCATGCGCACGTCCCGTCTGTGGAACTATATACCATCTCATGTGTTCCCTAAAGTTGGTAATTCTTATGTGTACGATTCACTTAAGTTTAAGAAGAACATTAACATCTTTCTTCAAAATGTCCTTCCAACTTTTGCTAACTATCCCCCATAATCCAAATTTCCCAATTCCAATTTTCCCAATTATCCTTCCCACATCCCTATCCCCAAAACCAAACTGTACATTCGTATTAGAGGTTCCATCCTAAAGTTTGGTTTTAAAAGGGGGGTGGTTTTGGTTGGTTAAAGTCCAACACTACCCTGAGGAAGTACGTGCAGTTCCTCTTGGTGAATTCCGAATTTTCCAACAACCCTCGTAAAAAAAAAAAAAAAAAAAAAAAATATCCGTTATTCAAGAACTCAAACTGCCAACAACAGCTAAACAAATTAAGAGAGTTTTAGAAATGACTGGATATTACACAAAATTCATAAAGGATTATGCAAAAATAGCATATCCAATAACAAGATATCTTAAGAAAAACGCGAAAATAAATTTGAATGATCCAAATTACATAACAGCCCATGAAAAACTCAAAGACATCATAAAGAATCAAATCACCCTATTCTAAAATATCCGGATTTTAACAAAATATTTAAGTTATAACCGACGCAAGTAATTTTCTCTTGGAGCAGCCCTTACTCTGGATGGTCATCCAATCTCTTATGCTTCAAGAACTTTGAATGACCACGAGAAAAATTACTCAACCATAGAGAAGGATCTTTTAGGAATTGTATGGGGTACAAAATATTTTCAGCCCTATCTATTTGTAAAAGAGTTCGACTTACAAGCACATCACCAACCGCTCAAATAGCTTTACGCCAAATATACAGTACGACATGAAAATAGACTACATAAAAAAGAAAAAGATAATAACATCGTGGATTTTATGAGTCGTATAAATACAGAAACAAAAGAAATAAATTTACTTCAAAATTCAGAATTAAATGAGGCTTTAGAAACTTGTAATTTAGACTTGTCAGACTTATATACAGATTTAGAAAATAGAATCAATTCTCTAACCGAAATTAATTTACTAGATGACTCAATCGAAAACCAAACAGTACATTCTCAAGAAGAAAATTGCGAACACCACATACGAATGCTTGAAACAGTTGTTAATACATATAGAACCCAAATAATATTAAAAGAAAAAAAAAAGGAAAAAGAATTTGAAGTATTATTTAAAAATAGAAGAATCTTCATTGATTTAAATGATTTACAAAACGATAATACTTCAGATATTCTTCGAAGATATATTTCAAAAGTTAAAATTAGAATTTTTTCAGAAGTTAATGATCACGAATACAATAAATTACAACAAACTATAATTAATCTTTGTCTCAAAACGATAAAGTAAAATTTATAAAATGATGTTACTTCACAAATGATATTTTAGAAGATGAAAATTTAAAGAAAAAAATGTCTTTGTTTCATAAAAGCGAACTAGGTCATTATGGAATAGTAGCAACTTACGAAGGTATTAAACGTAAAATCTAACAACCAGATCCTAACATTTTTGTTCATAAAATTATAAATAATTGTGATATTTGCACTTCTGGCAAATATGACAGAAATCCAATAAAGAAAAAATGTCATTTAACTGAAACACCCAAAACTATTGGAGAAATTATTTATGTAGATAGAATTATTCAATAACATAAACTTCTTTATTAATTTCATTGATAAATTTTCAAAACACGCCACTTAGAGCACTACTTTGTTTTCACTTAGAAGATCGAAATTTCTCTACAATTACAGAAAAGTTAAGACAATTTTTTAGCTAGTAAAGGAACAATAAAAAAAAATTGTTTTTGATAACGAGTTCAATACTCATACAGGTAACTCAGGTAACATACTCATAATTCAGGTACAATACTCATAATTCAGATACAGGTAACTCAGATGTAGAAAGTTTTAATAATACTATAACTGAACGAATTAGAACATTAAACCTTGATAAAAAAGTCCCACTAAGAATACAAATGTTAAAAGCCGTGAAATTTTATAATAACACCTACCATTCAGCAATTAAAGGAACCCCTTAGAAGAACAGGAACATAAAGTTAATCATAATATTATTTACGAAAAAATCCAAGCAATTAAATCAAAATCTATTAACAAATTTAACCAAAATCGCGAAAATTATAACGAATAAAGGGAACAGGGATTCATAAAAAACTATAATGATGTGAAACATAAGGAACAACCTCCAGTTTAAACTTCATAAATAACAAAATATTCACGAAACATATATTAAACGACATTTCAAATTTGCAGGTAATACTGATAATACCAATTCTATTCATGATGATACAAACAACTGAATAATCGACAAAATAAAATCGGACTTGCGATACACACGATGTTTGGATTCATTTCGACATAGAGTTTGTGCAAAATTACAACATTGTTTTACATATCATCCATCCAAATGAAATTTTAGAATAATTAATAAACTAGAACAAAACATTAACTTTACCAAATCCACTTTTAATAAAGATTTAACTTTACACCAAATTGACAAAATGAAGAACTGAATCAAAACAATCATTCCGAACAGACAAAAAAGTGGAATCATATACTTAGGAGGTACAATGCTAAAGTGGAATGCTAAAATGGAGGTACAATGCTAAAATTCTTTTGGTACTATGGACGACTTGACCGACAAAACATAGAAGAACGACTAAAAACTTATTTAAATAACAACGAATTCATACATGACAATTTCAATCAACAAATTTAAATTAATGAAAATTTTAATTAATCATTTTCTCTATTTAAAAGTGCTATTAGATCGAAAATTCATTTCAAATAGGTTAAACGAGATTGAACAAGAAATTTACTTAAGAAGTTTTTTCTTGAACAAGTGATCAAAATTGATTTTATTGACAGACAATCAATTGATTCAAAAAGCTTTCGCAATATAATTTAACGAATCAATCATTTTTGTCATTAAATTTCCAAAAGATACTATAGAAGTTAGATAATACCAGTAACTATCTCTAACTATAAGCAAATAGACGAAAATATGGAATAGTACAAATTGCAAATAAAACTTACACTTTTGAAAAAAACAAAACTGTAAAAGATTTAAAAATAAGTAAAAACTGTGTTTTTAAGAAAAATTGTAAATTTTTAATAAATAAACAAGAAGAATATATTGAAATAGATGATGATATTTTAATTTTAATTAATGTTAGAAATAAAAAGTTAAATAGTTCATGTGACGAACGAATTTCAGTTTTAAACGATAATTATTTTATAAATTTTCATAATTGTTCTGTTCCAATTGATAACAAAATTTTTAGTAATAAAATAAATACAATTGTCAATAGATTTATCATTCGAAATGATAAAAACCTTAAAATAAATCATAATGATATTACTTTTACAGAAATTGTTTTAAACCAACTGAAAAATATTAAAGAAATAAAAAATTTAAATAATCATAAAATTTTTATTGTTACGTTAACTGTAATGTCAATAACAATATTTTTAAGAATAACAGTATTTTTAAAATAGAATTTAGTCATCGGATTCAGGAGAATCCTAAATCTTGTGAGGGAGTTGTTACGTTAGTAAACGCCACCAATATTGATAAAAAGATCAATGACTTAATAAATAATATTGAAGTAAAAATCTAAATTACGAAATTAACAGAAATCTATTATTAAACTTAATATAGTTGAACTTAAATGTATTTCAATGAACTTAAATAAACCTAAATAATTGTAACTGAAATCGTAACATGATATTCCTTATGAATGAACTTAAATGTATTTCATTAATGTATTTCATTGAACTTTAATAAACCTAAATTATGAACTTCAATTATTGCATAAGTAAAAACGTGTAAACATAACCAATTAATATAAATAATATAAACGTAGCATATTTTCATAAACAGGTTCAATAGGTATATTGTAAATAGATTATTTTGCTAATTTTGTAATATATGTTATTCTTATAAAAACCAATTGCAAACTTTAAAAATTTAGTCTTAAGATCGCATCAAATTTAAAAACACGATAAATAAAAGTAATTTAACGAAAATTTAAGTGTTTTAATTTTTGAAAAAATTATTTTTTTTATAATAATAACTAAGTTATTATTTAATTCGTACGCTTCAGTCAAAATTCTGACGTCATTAGCACAGTATTCCAGAATCTTTTTTAGCATATTGAATTTGCTGTTTTTATTTTCTTCATACCATTTTGAAAATTCCTTCCGTTCATCTTCTTTCATTGCATAAGGCGAACAATATTTAATTTCGGATAAACTTCCACTATAATTTTCATTTTTAATTGTGTTAAATATATGAGAAAATAACCCTTTTTCAGCGTTGTTGATAAATTAAATGCTTTTGGCAACTTTGCAAGTACCATTGGAAAATAATTAAGCGAATGTATAAATTTTATATTATCTATTATCATTAATATAATTTTTGTTCCTTGCATAATTAATTTTGGTTGAATGGTTGTTTCAATTAATGTATAGTTTAATAAAAATTGGTGATCAAAAGCTTGTCCATTGTGGGCAATGACAATAATATTCTTAAAAGTCTTTCTTAATGTTAAAATGTACTCCATTAAGGTTTTTTCTTATAAATTTCTTTTTAAATTGTTTTTCTCTATAACCACAACTTTCTCTACAAAAAGCTAGGTAATGAATTGTTTTCGATGCACAAGTGACATCTTTGTTGAATTACACATAAATTTGGCTCATGTTGTTTAATTTCTGTAGACATAATTTTTTCTTGTCTAGTCTCCAAGTAATATAATATGTATAGGAAATTTTCAAAAACATCTTTATTCTTATTTGTATTCTTATTTTTGGCCTGCTGAATGTAATATTGGTAATCTGGAACAAAGGTGAAGCAAAATTTACAGAAAATTTCTCCACATGAATGCTTTTTTTCTGCTTTATAAACTTTCAAAGAGTTTTTACATTTTTTAATTTCTTCAAGTAAGCTAATTTTGGTTGAAGTAGAGGCTTTATGATTCTCAAAACACATTTAACCTCGAAAGGAGCGATTACAGTCCTTACATAATATAATTTTTATATTTTAAGGGCATGAAGTTGATTTTTGCCAACAAGGACAGCTTTTTGAATACATTGTAATGATTTTTCTTATTCAACAAATTAATTCTTTTGTCAATAGTGATCATAAAATATTACATCCCTGCCTTGCGCTCCATATTTATATACAATAATGTTATAATTTCTTAAACTTTCCTGAAATTTTGGGCTGATACTCCTGATTTTTTTATTAGCCATAAAGCTAATTGAGTTTGCACCTTTCCAGAATTACTAAGAATTTTTTTATAATCGTTATATTTTACAATTTTGGCTATTGCAACAATTATTGCTCTCGGTAAGCATAAATTGTCTTCATTTCTGATTGAATTTATTCCCTTTTTTGTTTAGATTCCTGTTCAAAACTTATAAACTTTTTACTCCTTCCCCTTCCAACAGGTTATCTGACATGTGTAATTTCCATGCAAAATTTGTTTGTCCTTAACCCTGTAAATTTAAAACAGAAAATAAATAAAAACACCAAAACATTAAAGTTTATTAAATTAAAAATCAAGTTGTACTTACCTTCTGAATTACTTTGAAAAACTTTCGATATTATATCCCAAATATCTGAAAATTTTAAATCACTAGCCAATTTAAAATTTAGGAATGGGGACTGCGTTCTTCAAAGCTTTCTCCGCAAAATGTTATTCCTATCATACCTCCTGGATACACATTTTTAGTACCATCTTGTACTATATCAGGTATAGCACCTTTAATGCAATTGATTGGATCTGCGTTAACCGGTACTGGTTTAATAATATTTTATCTTACGACCACATACATTATACGGTTTTACGAAATTCAAACTGACATTTTCAATAGAATACCGTATTATTTTTGAATTTAGAGAATTTGCATTCATAAATTTTTGTAAAATAATTTTTTTGGACATATTTTCAGGTAAAAAAACTAAACACGCCTTAACGAATAAAATCGATTTTTTCTCCCGCTTTTAAAAGGTTACAACATTATAGATACAAGACATTCTGATAAATTATAGTTCAATGAACATCAAAACAAAAAATATTAAGTCAAACCAAGTCTAACTTAAAATAAAAAAACAATTTTGAAAGAATTCGCAACATTGCAATTAAAAGAAATTCTAATAAATTATAGTTTAGTAAAAACAAACATAACGAGAAAGAATCAGTTGCCTTTGTCAACTCTTAGATACCCGTACCCGTTAGTATGTTCACAGTCTGTCACTCTGCTTACAATATTATTTTTTTAATATTTTAGTATTTTAAAATAATTTGTGTGAATTTTATAATTTCTAGAACTATGGGTTGTACATATATTCAAACTATATGTTTATTCATTGTTCAAAAGCAGATTCTAACGTTCCACATAACGATTATCAATGCAAAAGTTTTTCAAATAATCTATAGTACCATATAATACTAAGTGGTTTAGTGTACATTAAATTACAAAACAGTAACGAGAAAGAATACAGTTCCCTTTGTCAACTCTTAGATACCCGTACGAACCGTTAGTATGTTCACAGCCTGTCACTCTTACAATATTATTTTTTAATATTTTAGTATTTAAACATAATTTCGGTGAATTTAAAATTTCTAGAACTATGGGTTGTACATATATTCAAACTATATGTTTATATGTACATTCTTCAAAAGCAGATTCTAACCTTTCACATAACGATTATCAATCCAAAACCTTTTCAAATATTCTATAGTACCATTTAATACTAAGCGGTAAATGTATATTAAATTACAAAATAGTAAATATAATTTTAAATATTATATTATATTAATGAGTACATAGTATATTTATATTGTTATAAGTATATCGCCATACATTGCAATATTTCTTTAAAAATATTTTCATTCATAGAATAATTTCTTATAAGTACAATAAAATACATATATGTATGTAAATACGGCGCTATATCATATACATCTATATTCCTATCATTCATTCATCAGTGACATATACGGTATGTAAATAAACATGATATTATATAAGTATGTGTGTATATCAATATCATATATATAAAAATTCTTCAAGCAACCGTTATGTTGTTTATTTATTTACCTTTTTTGTACTACCCATTATATCCTCAACGATTTCAAATTATCGAGTAAAATAAAATGCAAAAACTTCGTTAAAGAAATTTGTTAGAAAATTTGAAAAAATCAAGTAACACTTTCGTCAATTATAAACTAACCCTATATTATTAAAAAAAGTTGTTAACAGAAATAAGAGTATATTGTTGAAGCTTTAAATTTTATGTATTACTTCAAAAAAATTTTAACAGGTGTTCAAGTTACAGGTATATAAAAATAGGAAATTTTTAGTTTTTGACCCCTTACAGCTTCTAAACGGGGCGTGATACAAAAAATTTTGAAACTCATACTTATTTTCAAAGATCTAACTGCTGTCAAAATTTCACGTTTCCAACTTAAACTGTTTAGAAGATAGAAGGGTTAAAGGATTTTGCAATAATTCAGTTTCGCATAACGGTAAATTAAGACACCGTATCGCACAAGTATATATTTATTATATACATGTTTGTAAAGCTCATAATAGCACCTATCGTTTAGAATTTTCAGATTGAAGATATATATTGTAGAACTTGTGTCTTAAGGAGAAGCATTAGAATCTCTGTGGGACAGTGTAAAAGGCCGCCCAATTTTCAAAGCAACAATGAGTTTGAAAAAATTTCGAAATATTACTCGTGTACTTTGTTTTGATAACAGACAAGATCGAGAGGAAGGGCGTCAACGAGATAAGCTAGCACCGATTCGCATTTTAGGGAAATAATTTACGAAAAATGTACAACCCAAGTGAATTCGTTACTGTAGACGAACAACTTGTACCTTATCGAGGAAGGTGCCCATTTAAACAATATATTCAATCAAATCCGGCCAAATATGCTCTGAAAATATGGGCTTTATATGATGCTTCTTCTAGTTATATTGGCGGCTTCAGGTTTATACAGGTAAGATAATAATCTACTAAAATATGAACAAATATAGAAATTGTTCATCTGAAATAAGCCAAGGTATGAGAGTTGTACTTGATCTTACCCAAGATCCCCAAGGACGCAGCGTAACTTGTGACAATATTTTACTACTATCAATTGGGCTGTGAACTTCGAAAGAGAAAATTAATCATGTTTGGCACTGTAAGAAAGAATAAAGCATTTCTTCCTCTAAATGCAGTTAACCCAACACAAAAACCTGTATGTTCCTACGAATTCTTTTTCGACCATACAAATAATATTACATTGGTTTCCTATATACCAAAAAAGAATCGGTGTGTTAGGTTACTCAGTACATTACATCACAAAATAGAAATCAGTAAAGATAACCAAAAAAACCTGAGATTATCAAATTTTATAATATAACCAAATGTGGAGTGGACGTTTTAGATCAACTTATAGGGATAGACGTAGAACTGATAGATAGCCAATGGTTTTATTTTCTAATATGGTGGATTTTTCAGCATACAATGGCTTTGTCATTTGGACAGAAATTTTTCCTTCCTGGAATAATAAGAAAAAATAATTTGTTTTGATTAATCCAGAAATAGAAAGAAGACCCGCCAAATCCCATGATTTGTGTGCTGAAACATACTAAAAAAATATTCAGAGTGCGAATACAAAAGATAAGCAAGATTAACCAAGTTTGAAAAGAGAAAGATGCTTTGTGCGCCCACAACTTTCTAATAGTACAAAATTTTCTACTAAATGTAATAAATGTAACAAATTAAATGTTCACAACACAAATTAAATGTTCATTCAAATATTAAAATCAACTGTAAAAAATGTGAAGAACTACAATAAAAATATATTGGGCAATTTTGACCCATGATTACAGTTTACGTGATTTTTTTTAAGACAGGATAAGGATAGAAAAAATACAATCATAAGCAAAGTATTCAACACCTTGGAGAAAATTTGATCTACGATGCTGTTAAGAACGAGTTGAAAGCAGAATTCCGGCCCAGACAAAGTTATAAGCGGTTGATGGATGAGATTCCGGCCCAGACGGCCCAGACAAAGTTATTAGCTGTTGATGGATGAATGCAGAAATCTTAGGGTGAGTAATTTAAGAGAATTATTTAATAAAATAAGAAGTATTAACAATATATTAAATGAGTTATATGAATATGACCAAAATAAACCAGAAAATTATAAACACAGTTGCAATGATCAAAACATTGTAGATATAATTAAACATATCTTAACCAATAGTTATCGCGTTAATATAAAAAATAATATGTCTTTAAATCAATTATTTAATGCATTTGATCAATTATGTTTGTTAGATGAAAGTGATATGATTCATTACAATTATAGAAAAAATAATAAAGAATAATAAGAATTTTAACTCAAATAAATTCACAAATAATTCAAATTATAGAAAAGATAATAAATTTAATTTTCAAAATTTTAATAAGAATTATGATCAAGTAAATAAAGATTATAAAAATAATTTTCATAATCAAAATTTTAATTTCAATAAGCAA
Organism: Poecilobothrus nobilitatus; assembly: GCA_947095535.1. Lineage (NCBI taxonomy): Eukaryota > Metazoa > Arthropoda > Insecta > Diptera > Dolichopodidae > Poecilobothrus > Poecilobothrus nobilitatus. Next base: position 111,515,244 of record OX352772.1, read on the forward strand.
TATCAAAGTCAAAATTCTAAACAATTTCCTTATCAATCTAATGGCAACCAAATTATAGACCGTTCAATGAGAACTTATGTTTCCAGACCGAGACAGAACTATAACCGTCCAAATAATAATATAGAACCAATAGAATTAGCCATTGATAATGTAGAAGTAAATGATGTAAATTTTACAAAAGAGCCTTGGGTAAAGAACTCCCGATAATTAGCTTGACCATTGAAGACCAAAAATATGACCTGTTTAATCGATACTGGTTTTCAAACTAGTATAATCAAACCAAATATTTTAAATTACTATGAATTAATTAATTTAGAAAAACCTCTTTTCTTCTCAACTATTAATGGAATTTCAAAAGTATCGAAAAAAATTATAACTCCAATTGCCAAAGAATTTAATAAAAACGGATCTTTATCTTGGAAAATAATGGAACTTCCAAAACGCAATTAAGACGCCATTATAGGTTTAAATTTCTTAGCAAAAATAGATTTGGGAAATAAATATATTGAAATTAACAATTTTAAAATCTACTATAAAAATGAAGATAAATATTTTATTATTCACGAAATTTGTGATTTTAAAACTAGCAATATCGACCAATTAAACTTTGACCACCTGAATAGCGAAGAAAAATGCCAACTTTAAAAAATTCTAAGACAATATAGCAATTTATTTATTAAAGAGGGAAATCAACTCTCCTCAATCCACGAAATCGCTTATTAAATTGTTACTACAACTAATAACCCAAATTATTCTAAAATATGTCGATACCCAAGAGTACATGAGCATGAAATCTAACACCAAATTAAAAAATGTTGCAACAAAACATCATTCGACATAGTAATTCTCTTTACAACAGTCCTTTATGGATTGTTCCAAAGAACTTAGATAACTCAGGGAAGAAAAATGGCGTATTGTTATAGACTATAGGAAGTTAAACGCTGTCACCACCAGTGAAAAATTTCCTATTCCAAACATAGACGGAATTTTAGATAAATTGGGCAAATCGCAATATTTCTCAACTCTCGATTTAGCCAAGGGGTTTCATCAAATTGCAGTGAAACCAGAAGATAGAAAAAAACCGCCCTTCAACACCCTTCGGTCACTATGAATATTTGAGGATGCTATTTGGTCTTAAAAATGCACCCTCAACGTTTCAAAGGCTAATGCATTTTGTTTTAAAAGATCTTATAAACAAAATATGTGTAGTTTACTTAGATGACATACTCATCTTTAGTACTTCTTTAGAACAACACATCAACAATGTGAAAAAAGTCTTCAATGGTCTTTTGGTCTTCAATGGTCAAGCTAATTATCGGGAGTTCTTTACCCAAGGCTCTTTTGCGGGTCTTAAAATTCAAATAGACAAGTGTAATTTTTTAAAGAAACAAACTGAGTTTCTGGGTCACATTTTGACACCACAAAGTGTAAAACCCAATCCAAACAAAATATCCGCTATTCAAGAACTCAGACTGCCAACAACAGCTAAACAAATTAAGAGAGTTTTAGGAATGACTGGATATTACAGAAAATTCATAAAGGATTATGCAAAAATAGCATATCCAATAACAAGATATCTTAAGAAAAACGCGAAAATAAATTTGAATGATCCAAATTACATAACAGCCCATGAAAAACTCATAGACATCATAAAGAATCAAATCACCCTATTCTAAAATATCCGGATTTTAACAAAATATTTAAGTTATAACCGACGCAAGTAATTTTCTCTTGGAGCAGCCCTTACTCAGGATGGTCATCCAATCTCTTATGCTTCAAGAACTTTGACTGACCACGAGAAAAATTACTCAACCATAGAGAAGGAACTTTTAGGAATTGTATGGGGTACAAAATATTTTCAGCCCTATCTATTTGTAAAAGAGTTCGACTTACAAGCACATCACCAACCGATCAAATGGCTTTACGCCAAATATACAGTACGACATGAAAATAGACTACATAAAAAAGAAAAAGATAATAACATCGTGGATTTTATGAGTCGTATAAATACAGAAACAAAAGAAATAAATTTACTTCAAAATTCAGAATTAAATGAGGCTTTAGAAACTTGTAATTTAGACTTGTCAGACTTATAAACAGATTTAGAAAATAGAATCAATTCTCTAACCGAAATTAATATCTAGTAAATTCAACTCAATCGAAAACCAAACAGTACATTCTCAAGAAGAAAATTGCGAACACCACATACGAATGCTGAATGAAGTATTATTTAAAAATAGAAGAATCTTCATTGATTTAAATGATTTACAAAACGATAATACTTCAGATATTCTTCGAAGATATATTTCAAAAGTTAAAATTAGAATTTTTTCAGAAGTTAATGATCACGAATACAATAAATTACAACAAACTATAATTAATCTTTGTCTCAAAACGATAAAGTAAAATTTATAAAATGATGTTACTTCACAAATGATATTTTAGAAGATGAAAATTTAAAGAAAAAAATGTCTTTGTTTCATAAAAGCGAACTAGGTCATTATGGAATAGTAGCAACTTATGAAGGTATTAAACGTAAAATCTAACAACCAGATCCTAAAATTTTTGTTCATAAAATTATAAATAATTGTGATATTTGCACTTCTGGCAAATATGACAGAAATCCAATAAAGAAAAAATGTCATTTAACTGAAACACCCAAAACTATTGGAGAAATTATTTATGTAGATAGAATTATTCAATAACATAAACTTCTTTATTAATTTCATAGATAAATTTTCAAAACACGCCACTTAGAGCACTACTTTGTTTTCACTTAGAAGATCGAAATTTCTCTACAATTACAGAAAAGTTAAGACAATTTTTTAGCTAGTAAAGGAACAATAAAAAAAAATTGTTTTTGATAACGAGTTCAATACTCAAAATGTAACAAATTTTTGTGTAGAAGAAAATATAGAATTCCACGTCACAAAACCTAATTCACATACAGGTAACTCAGATGTAGAACGTTTTAATAATACTATAACTGAACGAATTAGAACATTAAACCTTGATAAAAAAGTCCCACTAAGAATACAAATGTTAAAAGCCGTGAAATTTTATAATAACACCTACCATTCAGCAATTAAAACAACCCCTTAGAAGAGCAGGAACATAAAGTTAATCATAATATTATTTACGAAAAAATCCAAGCAATTAAATCAAAATCTATTAACAAATTTAACCAAAATCGCGAAAATTATAACGAATAAAGGGAACAGGGATTCATAAGAAACTATAATGATGTGAAACATAAGGATAAACCTCCATTTAAACTTCATAAATTACAAAATATTCACGAAACATATATTAAACGACCTTTCAAATTTGCAGGTAATACTGATAATACCAATTCTATTCATGATGATACAAACAACTGAATAATCGACAAAATAAATTCGGACTTGCGATACACACGATGTTTGGATTCATTTCGACATAGAGTTTGTGCAAAATTACAACATTGTTTTACATATCATCCATCCAAATGAAATTTTAGAATAATTAATAAACTAGAACAAAACATTAACTTTACCAAATCAACTTTTAATAAAGATTTAACTTTACACCAAATTGACAAAATGAAGAACTGAATCAAAACAATCATTCCGAACAGACAAAAAAGAGGAATCATGAACTTAGGAGGTACAATTCTAAAGTGGACTTTTGGTACCATGGACGACTTGACCGACTAAACATAGAAGAACGACTAAAAGCTTATTTAAATAACAACGAATTCATACATGACAATTTCAATCAACAAATTCAAATTAATGAAAATTTTAATTAATCATTTTCTCTATTTAAAAGTGCTATTAGATCGAAAATTCATTTCAAGTAGGTTAAACGAGATTGAACAAGAAATTTACTTAAGAAGTTTTTTCTTGAACAAGTGATCAAAATTGATTTTATTGACAGACAGATTGACTTGATTCAAGATAATTTAGTTGCCGGTAGAACAGGCTTAATCCATCAAAGCATACTTTCAACCGAGAAAATTGAACTTTATTCAATTGATTCAAAAAAGCTTTCGCAATATAATTTAACGAATCAATCATTTTTGTCATTAAATTTCCAAAAGATACTATAGAAGTTAGATATAATACCAGTAACTATCTCTAACTATAAGCAAATAGACGAAAATATGGAATTTATAGTAGAAATTGCTAGTAAAACTTACACTTTTGAAAAAAACAAAACTGTAAAAGATTTAAAAATAAATAAAAACTGTGTTTTTTAGAAAAATTGTAAATTTTTAATAAATAATCAAGAAGAATATATTGAAATAGATGATGATATTTTAATTTTAATTAATGTTAGAAATAAAAAGTTAAATAGTTCATGTGACGAACGAATTTCAGTTTTAAACGATAATTATTTTATAAATTTTCATAATTGTTCTGTTCCAATTGATAACAAAATTTTTAGTAATAAAATAAATACAATTGTCAATAGATTTATCATTCGAAATGATAAAAACCTTAAAATAAATCATACTGATATTACTTTTACAGAAATTGTTTTAAACCAACTGAAAAATATTAAAGAAATAAAAAATTTAAATAATCATAAAATTTTTATTGTTACGTTAACTGTAATGTCAATAACAATATTTTTAAGAATAACAGTATTTTTAAAATAGAATTTAGTCATCGGATTCAGGAGAATCCTAAATCTTGTGAGGGAGTTGTTACGTTAGTAAACGCCACCAATATTGATAAAAAGATCAATGACTTAATAAATAATATTGAAGTAAAAATCTAAATTACGAAATTAACAGAAATCTATTATTAAACTTAATATAGTTGAACTTAAATGTATTTCAATGAACTTAAATAAACCTAAATAATTGTAACTGAAATCGTAACATGATATTCCTTATGAATGAACTTAAATGTATTTCATTAATGTATTTCATTGAACTTTAATAAACCTAAATTATGAACTTCAATTATTGCATAAGTAAAAACGTGTAAACATAACCAATTAATATAAATAATATAAACGTAGCATATTTTCATAAACAGGTTCAATAGGTATATTGTAAATAGATTATTTTGCTAATTTTGTAATATATGTTATTCTTATAAAAACCAATTGCAAACTTTAAAAATTTAGTCTTAAGACCGCATCAAATTTAAAAACACGATAAATAAAAGTAATTTAACGAAAATTTAAGTGTTTTAATTTTTGAAAAAATTATTTTTTTTATAATAATAACTAAGTTATTATTTAATTCGTACGCTTCAGTCAAAATTCTGACGACATTAGCACAGTATTCCAGAATCTTTTTTAGCATATTGAATTTGCTGTTTTTATTTTCTTCATACCATTTTGAAAATTCCTTCCGTTCATCTTCTTTCATTGCATAAGGCGAACAATATTTAATTTCGGATAAACTTCCACTATAATTTTCATTTTTAATTGTGTTAAATATATGAGAAAATAACCCTTTTTCAGCGTTGTTGATAAATTAAATGCTTTTGGCAACTTTGCAAGTACCATTGGAAAATAATTAAGCGAATGTATAAATTTTATATTATCTATTATCATTAATATAATTTTTGTTCCTTGCATAATTAATTTTGGTTGAATGGTTGTTTCAATTAATGTATAGTTTAATAAAAATTGGTGATCAAAAGCTTGTCCATTGTGGGCAATGACAATAATATTCTTAAAAGTCTTTCTTAATGTTAAAATGTACTCCATTAAGGTTTTTTCTTATAAATTTCTTTTGTAAAATTTCTTTGAGTAAATTGTTTTTCTCTATAACCACAACTTTCTCTACAAAAAGCTAGGTAATGAATTGTTTTCGATGCACAAGTGACATGTTTGTTGAATTACACATAAATTTGGCTCATGTTGTTTAATTTCTGTAGACATAATTTTTTCTTGTCTAGTCTCCAAGTAATATAATATGCATAGAAAATTTTCAAAAACATCTTTATTCTTATTTGTATTCTTATTTTTGGCCTGCTGAATGTAATATTGGTAATCTGGAACAAAGGTGAAGCAAAATTTACAGAAAATTTCTCCACATGAATGCTTTTTTTCTGCTTTATAAACTTTCAAAGAGTTTTTACATTTTTTAATTTCTTCAAGTAAGCTAATTTTGGTTGAAGTAGAGGCTTTATGATTCTCAAAACACATTTAACCTCGAAAGGAGCGATTACAGTCCTTACATAATATAATTTTTATATTTTAAGGGCATGAAGTTGATTTTTGCCAACAAGGACAGCTTTTTGAATACATTGTAATGATTTTTCTTATTCAACAAATTAATTCTTTTGTCAATAGTGATCACAAAATATTACATCCCTGCCTTGCGCTCCATATTTATATACAATAATGTTATAATTTCTTAAACTTTTCTGAAATTTTGGGCTGATACTCCTGATTTTTTTATTAGCCATAAAGCTAATTGAGTTTGCACCTTTCCAGAATTACTAAGAATTTTTTTATAATCGTTATATTTTACAATTTTGGCTATTGCAACAATTATTGCTCTCGGTAAGCATAAATTGTCTTCATTTCTGATTGAATTTAGATTCAATTTCCCTTCAAGAGATTGAATTTCCCTTTTTTGTTTAGATTCCTGTTCAAAACTTATAAACTTTTTACTCCTTCCCCTTCCAACAGGTTATCTGACATGTGTAATTTCCATGCAAAATTTGTTTGTCCTTAACCCTGTAAATTTAAAACAGAAAATAAATAAAAACACCAAAACATTAAAGTTTATTAAATTAAAAATCAAGTTGTACTTACCTTCTGAATTACTTTGAAAAACTTTCGATATTATATCCCAAATATCTGAAAATTTTAAATCACTAGCCAATTTAAAATTTAGGAATGGGGACTGCGTTCTTCAAAGCTTTCTCCGCAAAATGTTATTCCTATCATACCTCCTGGATACACATTTTTAGTACCATCTTGTACTATATCAGGTATAGCACCTTTAATGCAATTGATTGGATCTGCGTTAACCGGTACTGGTTTAATAATATTTTATCTTACGACCACATACATTATACGGTTTTACGAAATTCAAACTGACATTTTCAATAGAATACCGTATTATTTTTGAATTTAGAGAATTTGCATTCATAAATTTTTGTAAAATAATTTTTTTGGACATATTTTCATGTAAAAAAACTAAACACGCCTTAACGAATAAAATCGATTTTTTCTCCCGCTTTTAAAAGTTTCGAATTTACAACATTATAGATACAAGACATTCTGATAAATTATAGTTCAATGAACACCAAAACAAAAAATATTAAGTCAAACCAAGTCTAACTTAAAATAAAAAAACAATTTTGAAAGAAATCGCAACATTGCAATTAAAAGAAATTCTAATAAAGTATAGTTTAGTAAAAACAAACATAACGAGAAAGAATCAGTTGCCTTTGTCAACTCTTAGATACCCGTACCCGCTAGTATGTTCACAGTCTGTCACTCTGCTTACAATATTATTTTTTTAATATTTTAGTATTTTAAAATAATTTGGGTGAATTTTATAATTTCTAGAACTATGGGTTGTACATATATTCAAACTATATGTTTATTCATTGTTCAAAAGCAGATTCTAACCTTCCACATAACGATTATCAATGCAAAAGTTTTTCAAATAATCTATAGTACCATATAATACTAAGTGGTTTAGTGTACATTAAATTACAAAACAGTAACGAGAAAGAATACAGTTCCCTTTGTCAACTCTTAGATACCCGTACGAACCGTTAGTATGTTCACAGCCTGTCACTCTTACAATATTATTTTTTAATATTTTAGTATTTAAACATAATTTCGGTGAATTTAAAATTTCTAGAACTATGGGTTGTACATATATTCAAACTATATGTTTATATGTACATTCTTCAAAAGCAGATTCTAACCTTCCACATAACGATTATCAATCCAAAACCTTTTCAAATATTCTATAGTACCATTTAATACTAAGCGGTAAATGTATATTAAATTACAAAATAGTAAATATAATTTTAAATATATTATATTAATGAGTACATAGTATATTTACATTGTTATAAGTATATCGCCATACATTGCAATATTTCTTTAAAAATATTTTCATTCATAGAATAATTTCTTATAAGTACAATAAAATACATATATGTATGTAAATACGGCGCTATATCATATACATCTATATTCCTATCATTCATTCATCAGTGACATATACGATATGTAAATAAACATGATATTATATAAGTATGTGTGTATATCAATATCATATATATAAAAATTCTTCAAGCAACCGTTATGTTGTTTATTTATTTACCTTTTTTGTACTACCCATTATATCCTCAACGATTTCAAATTATCGAGTAAAACAAAATGCAAAAACTTCGTTAAAGAAATTTGTTAGAAAATTTGAAAAAATCAAGTAACACTTTCGTCAATTATAAACTAACCCTATATTATTAAAAAAAGTTGTTAACAGAAATAAGAGTATATTGTTGAAGCTTTAAATTTTATGTATTACTTCAAAAAAATTTTAACAGGTGTTCAAGTTACAGGTATTTAAAAATAGGAAATTTTTAGTTTTTGACCCCTTACAGCTTCTAAACGGGGCGTGATACAAAAAAATTTGAAACTCATACTTATTTTCAAAGATCTAACTGCTGTCAAAATTTCACGTTTCCAACTTAAACTGTTTAGAAGATAGAAGGGTTAAAGGATTTTGCAATAATTCAGTTTCGCATAACGGTAAATGATTTGTGTGCTGCAACATACTAAAAAAATATTCAGAGTGCGAATACAAAAGATAAGCAAGATTAACCAAGTTTGAAAAGAGAAAGATGCTTTGTGCGCCCACAACTTTCTAATAGTACAAAATTTTCTACTAAATGTAATAAATGTAACAAATTAAATATTCACAACACAAATTAAATGTTCATTCAAATATTAAAATCAACTGTAAAAAATGTGAAGAACTACAATAAAAATATATTGGGCAATTTTGACCCATGATTACAGTTTACGTGATTTTTTTTAAGACAGGATAAGAATATAAAAAATACAATCATAAGCAAACGAAAGTATTCAACACCTTGGTGAAAATTTGATCTGCGATGCTGTTAAGAACGAGTTGAAAGCAGAATTCCGGCCCAGACAAAGTTATAAGCGGTTGATGGATGAGATTCCGGCCCAGACGGCCCAGACAAAGTTATAAGCTGTTGATGGATGAATGCAGAAATCTTAGGGTGAGTAAGTTAAGAGAATTATTTAATAAAATAAGAAGTATTAACAATCAATTAAATGAGTTATATGAATATGACCAAAATAAACCAGAAAATTATAAACACAGTTGCAATGATCAAAACATTGTAGATATAATTAAACATATCTTAACCAATAGTTATCGCGTTAATATAAAAAATAATATGTCTTTAAATCAATTATTTAATGCATTTGATCAATTATGTTTGTTAGATGAAAGTGATATGATTCATTACAATTATAGAAAAAATAATAAAGAATAATAAGAATTTTAACTCAAATAAATTCACAAATAATTCAAATTATAGAAAAGATAATAAATTTAATTTTCAAAATTTTAATAAGAATTATGATCAAGTAAATAAAGATTATAAAAATAATTTTCATAATCAAAATTTTAATTTCAATAAGCAATATCAAAGTCAAAATTCTAAACAATTTCCTTATCAATCTAATGGCAACCAAATTATAGACCGTTCAATGAGAACTTATGTTTCCAGACCGAGACAGAACTATAACCGTTCAAATAATAATATAGAACCAATAGAATTAGCCATTGATAATGTAGAAGTAAATGATGTAAATTTTACAAAAGAGCCTTGGGTAAAGAACTCCCGATAATTAGCTTGACCATTGAAGACCAAAAATATGAACTGCTTAATCGATACTGGTTTTCAAACTAGTATAATCAAACCAAATATTTTAAATTACTATGAATTAATTAATTTAGAAAAACCTCTTTTCTTCTCAACTATTAATGGAATTTCAAAAGTATCGAAAAAAATTATAACTCCAATTGCCAAAGAATTTAATAAAAACGGAACTTTATCTTGGAAAATAATGGAACTTCCAAAACGCAATTAAGACGCCATTATAGGTTTAAATTTCTTAGCAAAAATAGATTTGGGAAATAAATATATTGAAATTAACAATTTTAAAATCTACTATAAAAATGAATATAAATATTTTATTATTCACGAAATTTGTAATTTTAAAACTAGCAATATCGACCAATTAAACTTTGACCACCTGAATAGCGAAGAAAAATGCCAACTTTAAAAAATTCTAAGACAATATAGCAATTTATTTTTTAAAGAGGGAAATCAACTCTCCTCAATCCACGAAATCGCTTATTAAATTGTTACTACAACTAGTAACCCAATATATTCTAAAATATGTCGATACCCAAGAGTACATGAGCATGAAATCTAACACCAAATTAAAAAATGTTGCAATAAAACATCATTCGACATAGTAGTTCTCTTTACAACAGTCTTTTATGGATTGTTCCAAAGAACTTAGACAACTCAGGGAAGAAAAATGGCGTATTGTTATAGACTATAGGAAGTTAAACGCTGTCACCACCAGTGAAAAATTTCCTATTCCAAACATAGACGGAATTTTAGATAAATTGGGCAAATCGCAATATTTCTCAACTCTCGATTTAGCCAAGGGGTTTCATCAAATTGCAGTGAAACCAGAAGATAGAAAAAAACCGCCCTTCAACACCCTTCGGTCACTATGAATATTTGAGGATGCCATTTGGTCTTAAAAATGCACCCTCAACGTTTCAAAGGCTAATGCATTTTGTTTTAAAAGATCTTATAAACAAAATATGTGTAGTTTACTTAGATGACATACTCATCTTTAGTACTTCTTTAGAACAACACATCAACAATGTGAAAAAAGTCTTCAATGGTCTTTTGGTCTTCAATGGTCAAGCTAATTATCGGGAGTTCTTTACCCAAGGCTCTTTTGCGGGTCTTAAAATTCAAATAGACAAGTGTAATTTTTTAAAAAACAAACTGAGTTTCTGGGTCACATTTTGACACCACAAAGTGTAAAACCCAATCCAAACAAAATATCCGCTACTTTTTCAGCGTTGTTGATAAATTAAATGCTTTTGGCAACTTTGCAAAATAATTTGAAAAATTATTTAATTGGAAAATAATTAAGCGAATGTATAAATTTTATATTATCTATTATCATTAATATAATTTTTGTTCCTTGCATAATTAATTTTGGTTGAATGGTTGTTTCAATTAATGTATAGTTTAATAAAAATTGGTGATCAAAAGCTTGTCCATTGTGGGCAATGACAATAATATTCTTAAAAGTCTTTCTTAATGTTAAAATGTACTCCATTAAGGTTTTTTCTTATAAATTTCTTTTTAAATTGTTTTTCTCTATAACCACAACTTTCTCTACAAAAAGCTAGGTAATGAATTGTTTTCGATGCACAAGTGACATCTTTGTTGAATTACACATAAATTTGGCTCATGTTGTTTAATTTCTGTAGACATAATTTTTTCTTGTCTAGTCTCCAAGTAATATAATATGTATAGGAAATTTTCAAAAACATCTTTATTCTTATTTGTATTCTTATTTTTGGCCTGCTGAATGTAATATTGGTAATCTGGAACAAAGGTGAAGCAAAATTTACAGAAAATTTCTCCACATGAATGCTTTTTTTCTGCTTTATAAACTTTCAAAGAGTTTTTACATTTTTTAATTTCTTCAAGTAAGCTAATTTTGGTTGAAGTAGAGGCTTTATGATTCTCAAAACACATTTAACCTCGAAAGGAGCGATTACAGTCCTTACATAATATAATTTTTATATTTTAAGGGCATGAAGTTGATTTTTGCCAACAAGGACAACTTTTTGAATACATTGTAATGATTTTTCTTATTCAACAAATTAATTCTTTTGTCAATAGTGATCATAAAATATTACATCCCTGCCTTGCGCTCCATATTTATATACAATAATGTTATAATTTCTTAAACTTTCCTGAAATTTTGGGCTGATACTCCTGATTTTTTTATTAGCCATAAAGCTAATTGAGTTTGCACCTTTCCAGAATTACTAAGAATTTTTTTATAATCGTTATATTTTACAATTTTGGCTATTGCAACAATTATTGCTCTCGGTAAGCATAAATTGTCTTCATTTCTGATTGAATTTATTCCCTTTTTTGTTTAGATTCCTGTTCAAAACTTATAAACTTTTTACTCCTTCCCCTTCCAACAGGTTATCTGACATGTGTAATTTCCATGCAAAATTTGTTTGTGCTTAACCCTGTAAATTTAAAACAGAAAATAAATAAAAACACCAAAACATTAAAGTTTATTAAATTAAAAATCAAGTTGTACTTACCTTCTGAATTACTTTGAAAAACTTTCGATATTATATCCCAAATATCTGAAAATTTTAAATCACTAGCCAATTTAAAATTTAGGAATGGGGACTGCGTTCTTCAAAGCTTTCTCCGCAAAATGTTATTCCTATCATACCTCCTGGATACACATTTTTAGTACCATCTTGTACTATATCAGGTATAGCACCTTTAATGCAATTGATTGGATCTGCGTTAACCGGTACTGGTTTAATAATATTTTATCTTACGACCACATACATTATACGGTTTTACGAAATTCAAACTGACATTTTCAATAGAATACCGTATTATTTTTGAATTTAGAGAATTTGCATTCATAAATTTTTGTAAAATAATTTTTTTGGACATATTTTCATGTAAAAAAACTAAACACGCCTTAACGAATAAAATCGATTTTTTCTCCCGCTTTTAAAAGGTTCGAATTTACAACATTATAGATACAAGACATTCTGATAAATTATAGTTCAATGAACATCAAAACAAAAAATATTAAGTCAAAGCAAGTCTAACTTAAAATAAAAAAACAATTTTGAAAGAATTCGCAACATTGCAATTAAAAGAAATTCTAATAAATTATAGTTTAGTAAAAACAAACATAACGAGAAAGAATCAGTTGCCTTTGTCTACTCTTAGATACCCGTACGTTCGTATGTTCACAGCCTGTCACTCTTACAATATTATTTTTTTAATATTTTAGTATGTAAACATAATTTCGGTGAATTTTATAATTTCTAGAACTATGAGTTGTACATATATTCAAACTATATGTTTATATGTACATTCTTCAAAAGCAGATTCTAACCTTCCACATAACGATTATCAATCCAATGTATATTAAATTACAAAATAATAAATATAATTTTAAATATTGATACTCTTATCATTCATTCATCAGTGACATATACGATATGTAAATCAACTTGTTATTATATAAATATGTATGTATACCAATATCATATAAATAAAAATTCTTCAAGCAACCGTTATGTTGTTTATTTATTTACATTTTTTTGTACTTCACATTATATCCTCAACAATTTCAAATTATTGAGTAAAAGAAAATGCAAAAAATTCGTTAAAGAAATTTGTTAGAAAATTTAAAAAAATCAAGTAACACTTTCGCCAATTCAAAAGTAACCCTATATTATTAAAAAAAGTTGTTAACAGAAATAAGAATATAATGTTGAAGCTTTAACTTTTGTGTATTACTTCAAATATATTTTAAAAGGTGTTCAAGTTACAGGTGTTTAAAAATAGGAAATTTTCAGTTTTTGATCCCTTACAGCTCCTAAACCGGGGGTGATACAAAAAAAATTTCTGAACTGACGTATACTTAATTTCCAAGATTTAACTTCTGTCAACACTTCAAGTTTCCAACTTAAACCGTTTAGAAGATAGAAGAGTTAAATGATTTTACAAAATTTGAGTTTCGCATAACGGTAAATTAAGACACCGTATGCCACAAGTATATATTTATGGTATATATACTTTTAAAGCTAATACAAGCAATAATCATTTCGCGTTTTCAAAATGAAGACATAATTTATAAAACTTGTGCTATAACAATTTAAATATAAAGCTTTTTTGAACCTTTGGGGAGCTGTAGCTCCGTAACGAGTGGGGCTACAAAAAAAAGTAATTAAAAATAAAATTAATATTTTTACAAGATCTATCAGCAGTTAAAAATTCATAGCTCTATTTCAAAAAAAAATGTGGGAATCTAAAAGTTTGGTGTTCGAGAGCTACCCGAAGTTTTGGTCGGAACTCAACCAAAAAAAATAGGGAACCTACAAATTGCTCTCAGAATATTTTGTGTAAATTTGAAGATTCTAGCTTTCTTAGTTTTTGAGTTAGCGTGCTGACGGACGGAGGGACGGACCTGGCTCAATCGACTTAGAATTTTTTCTGATCCGATCCATACCTTTGAAGGTATATCTAGCTCGCTTATTTCCAGGTGTTACAAACGGAGGAGTAATTTTATTGTACCCGATACTTATCGTACTGGTATAAATATAGGAAAAAATAGGGAACCTACAAATTTCTCCCAGAATATTTTGTGTAAAATTCAAGATATATAAAGTAACACTATATTATTAAAAAAAGTTGTTAACAGGAATAAGAGTATAATATTGAAGCTTTAATTTTTGTGTATTACTTCAAAAAAGTTTTAACAGGTGTTCAAGTTACAGGTGTTTAAAAATAGGAAATTTTCAGTTTTTGACCCCTTACAGCTCCTAAAAGGAGGGTGATACAAAAAAAATTTCTGAAATGACTCATACTTATTTTTAAAGATCTAACATCTATCAAAATTTCAAGTTTCCAACTTGAACCGTTTAGAAGATAGAAGGGTTAAAGGATTTTGCAAAATTTGAGTTTCGCATAACAATAAATTAAGATATCGTATGCTACAACTATATATTTATTATATATATACTTTTAAAGCCAGTAAAACAGTAATCGTTTGCCGTTTTCAAAATGAAGATATACCTTATATAACTTGTGCTATAACAATTTAAATATAGAGTTTTTTTGAACCTTTGGGGAGCTATTGCTCCGTACGGGTGGGGCTACAAAACAAGTTATTAAAAATGAAATTAATATTTTTAGAACGTCTATCAGCAGTTAAAATTTCATAGCTCTATTTCAAAAAAAATGTGAGATCTAAAGGTTAGGTGTTCGAGAGCTACCCGAAGTTTTGGTCGGAACTCAACCAATAAAAATAGGGAACCTGCAAATTGCTCCTATAATATTTTGTGTAAATTTCAAGAATCAAGCTTTCTTAGTTTTTGAGTTAGCGTGCTGACGGACGGACGGACCGACGGACATGGCTCAATCGACTTAGAATTTTTTTCTGATCCGATCCATACCTTTGAAGGTATATCTAGCTCGCTTATTTCGAGGTGTTACAGACAGAGGAGTAATTTTATTATACCCGATCCTATCGTACGGGTATAACAAGAAAGAATACAGTTGCCTTTGTACACTTAGGTACCTGTACGAACAGTTAGTATGTTCACAGCCTGTCACTCTGCTTACAGTATTATTTTTTAAATATTTTAGTATTTTAAATTAATTTGGGTGAATTTTATAATTTCTACAACTATGGGTTGTACATATATTTAAACTATATTTTTACACTTTTTTCAAAAGCAGATTCTAACCTTCCACATAACGATTATCAATCCAAAACTTTTTCAAATATTCTAGAGTACCTACCATTTTAATACTAAGCGGTAAATGTATGTATATTAAATTACAAAATAGTAAATATAATTTTAAATATTATATTATATTAATGCGCACATAGTATCTATGTATATTTATATTGTTATGAGTATATCACCATACATTGCAATATTTCTTTAAAAATATTTCCATTCATAGAATTATTTCTTATAAGTACAATAAAATACATAAATATATGTATATACGGCACTATTAATATTTTTATGATATCTATCAGCAGTTAAAATTTCATGGTTCTATTTCAAAAAAATTGTAGAGATCTAAAAGTTAGTTGTTTGGGAGCTACCCGAAGTTTTGGTCGGAACTCAACCAAAAAAAGTAGGGAACCTACAAATTGCTCCCAGAATATTTTGTGTAAATTTCAAGATTCTAGCTTTCTTAGTTTCTGAGTTAGATAGATTGACGCAAACTGTGATTTGTACAACCAGTACTATCTTCTCTATTAACTTGATTGGCTATAGAATCCAGAGAGGGCTCTTTCTAATGGGCAAGTTGTGCTGTGCCTAACATGAAGCAAGCAAAACTGAAGCGCTCGCAAATATATTTATAATTTCATATTTCAAATATATTTATAACTTCATATCTACAACTCAATATAATATATTTTAATTTTTCTTTGTTACGACACGATAAAATAATTTAATTTATCATTTTTGTTACCAGAGAATACTGTAATTCTTATTTTACATACACTAATATTTAATATATTGATACTTTATGCGAGTATACTTTATGACATGTATACATACGCACATAAAAATGTATGGCCATAAAAATATTCATTCAAAATAAAAACAAACATTTTTTACATGTATTGATTTTTTATTTACATTAAATTGGGCAAATTTTGCTTAGTCCAGATTGGCTATAAAATATATTCAGATTGGCTATATATGATTTTTTACTAATAATATTAGCTTAGATTACTAATAAAATTATCTAAATAATAATCTAATTTGTCATTTAACAGGATTTACCGTTCACGAAATGTAGGAAAATCAAACACATTTTTTTTTTTTAGAAAAAACGTCTTTAAACACATCTCCCGGATTTTTTTTTGCTATTATATTTGAAAAATAAGGAAAATTTCTGATCTGTATTATGCTTATAGTATATAGCTACCATTGCTTTCACAACAGACTTTTTTAAAAAGAAAAAAAGTCTACCTTTTTCAATAAAAAAAATCATACCTATTAAGTAATTAAATTTTTAAATTGTAACATAAAAAATAAACTTTATCAAATACGTCACGTGTCCACTTGTTCATAGTTGATAATATGTACATACATATAAAACTCTTCGCGTGTACTTAAAAGTACTTCAGAGTGAAGTAAGTTAAATATGTTCAATAATCAGTAGCTCTAACCTATTCTCACTTACTGTAAGGCTAAGGAAGCTTATCAACACTTTCTCAAACTTACAATTCAACTCTAAAAACTTATTAAAATTTTTATATTTTAATACACGCAGCGTAAAGAATAAAATTGATGAATTTGAAATTATCATTAAACTCCTAAATAATACCATAGACATAATTTGTATCCCAGAAACCTGGCGAAATCAAGGTGAGGTGAGTTATTTTGATGATTTTAATATATATATATATATATCGTCAATATATACATGCCACCCCCACAAGCATGTCAGTAGATGTGGTATATTTGTAAACAAAAAACATAATTTTACAATATTATCGAATTACGTTTTCGTTAGGTATAGTTTTTTCTTTTTTTATTTCTTTTTTGTTTTTTAGATTAACTTTTATTTTATCTATTATTTGTAGTATATTTAAAACTTATTTAAATATTTGCATAATTTTTATTCTAATTTTTATTATTTTAAATTTTCAATTTCTGTAGGCAATTGTAGGTAATTCATGATTGCCAACTTTTCTATTCATTTTTGCAATATTCGTGGGCTTGAATCAAACTTTTGTGCCGTAGAGGCCCATTTAATCTCTGAAAGACCAGCACGATTAGCAGTATGCGAAACTCAAGTCAGAGACGACAATATTAATTTTAATATTTTAATTTATCCACCTACAATTCCTGAAGTTGATCATTCCTGCAGATTTGGAAAAATCTAATACAGCACCCGAGCTGTAGTGAAAGTTCTGAAGAATTTAAATGATAGAAAGTCTACCTGTCACCATGGAATCCCTGCCATGGTTCTGAAAAATATTGCTATCTCCATTTTGAAACCGCTGCGCAACCTGTTTTACCTATCATTTTCGACTGGGATATATCCCAATCAATGAAAGGCTGCTCATGTTTCACCAATTCCCAAAAAAGGTGATAAAAGCGATCTCTCCAACTTTAGGCCTAAAGCTATAATTTCGATTATTTCCAAAGTTATGGAAACGATCATAAACCAAAAGGTTAGGAAATATCTCGATGATAATGGCATTTTCAATGATCGACAATATGGTTTTAGATATAACCGATCCACTAGCGATCTTATGACATATCTTTGTGGATAACTTAACACCACCATTCACTATTCTGGCGAATATACTGTTGTTGCTCTTGATATTTTGAAAGCATTTGATCGAGTTTAGCAAGGTGCTCTTTTGAGCAAATGTCAAGCTATAGGCCTTGGAACTACTTTTTCTAAATGGATTGTAGATTTTCTTTCGAATCGCTGTTTTCGTGTTCTAGTCGACTGTTACACGTCCGACATATTCCAAATAAATGCTGGCGTTCCACAAGGATCCGTCCTTGCCCCAACTCTAATTTTGATTTTTATCAACAATCTCTTATCTACAACCTTCAATCCAATCCACAATTTCGGCGACCATAGCATTTTGGTGGCATCTTATGCATTTCCTAGGAAATCAGGTGTCACAAACACCGCCGTCAATGCAGAACGGCTTACTATGTTCAAGACGGTCAACCATGATTTAACCATAATTGCTGGGGTGCTAACAACAGAGTGGAGTTTAACAGCAGCAAAACGCAATGTTGTCAGATCTGACTAAAAAAAATGAATAGTAACCCTACTCTGAGGTTCCAGGATGAAATTGTGCAACAATCAGAAAACCGAAGCATTTTAGGCATGCAACTAAACAAAAAATGATATGGAATGATCATATTTTTGATATAGCAAAGAGTGCTGCTAAATGCTTCGGTTCCTCTTTAGGTGCAAAACATATTTTTCATCCAAGGACTTGCTTAATGTATATAAGGCTTATATATGACTCAATATGGAGTACAATTCCCATATATGGGCTGCCGCCTCACTTACTTCATTGAATTACCTCGATAGAATTCAAAAATTCGCCATTCGTCTTATTGACGACTCCGTTGAGACTGCTTGTCTCACTTCTCTTGGCATTCGTCGTAATTTTGGAGCCCTTTTTCTTGTTTATGTATATTTTGGTAATGGGGTAACGTGGGGTAAGTGCGTAATGACACTTGTTCACTAAAATCGCTGATGCCACCCTCAAATCATTCCACCGCACCACTAGAGGGGTCTCAAGTGCTCATGACTACTATGTGGAACTTCCTAAATGGTACTCTACTGGTTATAGCAATTCTACAAGTTACTGCAAAAATGTGGAACCTATTACCATCCTGCGTGTTTCCAAAAGTTGATGATTTTTTGATTTACAATTTGCACAAATTCAACACGAGTCTTAAGAAATTTATGACGCAATTACCATCTCATTCAATCCGTATCCCGTACAATTGTGCCCGTATCCCATACAATTTCGTCTCAACAACTTTTTAGTACAAAGGAACATGTTCCTAGATTGAGAAAAAAAAACAAAAATTTTCTGAAATATATTCGCACTGCAATAACTATGATAGGTTTTTAAGTATAAAAGTAAATAAAAATGCACATTCTTTCTTAATCTGATATAAATTCAAGAATTAAAAATTCCTATGACAACCTCGAAAAATTTGCACCAATTGTAATAAAAACACATATATGGTTGGCGATTTTAACTTCAATTTATCTAATAATATTCCAAATATCATACAATATAAAAATTGTATGACAATGAATACATTACCCTTATACATTACCATTATTGTAATACCCATATATGTGAGCCTATCACAACCCTAGTTAATAAATCCATAAATGAGGGAGTTGTACCACAACAATTACAAATCGGAAGGATTGTGCCAGTCTTTACATCAGAAGTTAAAGAAGACTTCAATTACTATAGACCAATATGCATACACCAATGTTAGCCAAAATTGTTGAGAAAGGCTTAAGTAGTCAATATAATGTACATTTGGAAAAATATAAACTACTTTCAAAAAAACAATATGGCTGTAAAAATAAGTCAAGTACGGAGACCGCACTTGCATGTTATCTAAGGTACAAAAATTTAAAGATGTCACAGTTGATCTACAAATTTTATTTAAAAAAATTCATAGTTTCGGCGTGAAAGGGATTCGCTAATCGCTCAATTCGCTAAATTTTTTTTATACCACCATAGTAATTACCGTAACTTAATTGATTAATTTCTGGTGGTAAGTTTTTTTTTTTGGTGAGTCTTTGGTTGTACCTGCATTCAATAAGGTCTCTTAAAAGTGTATGTTAAAAACTGTCGAACGTTGTTATAAACTATTTGCTCACTCGAGGCAAAATATTGAAAATAATGAAAAGTATTAATGTTGATATAAAGAATTGATATTGACATTGATAGTAATTTATTTTAAAGTGTTGTCAAGTTCGGGTTATTTAAATCGTGCACTTTTACTTTTGATTTTAATTTTGAATAAATTTTAATTTTTGTTAATTTCAATTTTTATTTTAATCTTAATTTACATACTTTAATTTATCTTAAGTCAGATTTTGATCTTGGTTAATTTTAAAATTGATTTTAAGTCTAATTTTAATTTTAATTACAATTTCAACTCTGATTTCATTTTAATTTTGCTTTTGATTTTAATTTTAAACTACATTTCAATTTTAATATTATTATTTATTATTTTAACTTTTCTTCTATATTAATTTTTTTCAATCAAAATTACCAATTTTATTGTTAATTTCTGTAACATACGCTGGTTGCAAACGAATTTTCATGCCGTTGATTGCCATAATAGTTTAATTAAACCAGCAGTCTTAGCCCTATGTGAAACACAAGGCAGAAACCACAATGATAACTTTAATGTTACCGGCTACTCACTTATTTCACACTTCGTACCCAAAAGAGGTATCGCTGTCTATATAAAAAATGACATTGCTTTCAACACACTTCCAAAATGTGATACATTTATGTTTCCTATACAGATCACCCAACTCAAATGAACAAGAAACTGCTATGGAAATTGAAAATCTATCGAACTGAAAATCTATGATCAATGAAATTTTGGACACATCTCCTGAAACTGAAATTGTTCTGAAAGATTTCAACATTCATAACAGGGACTGGCTTCATTTTTCTAGCAACATCTCCCCGAGTCAAAACTCAACACTGTTCCACCTTTCTCAACTTGCAAAATCCCACTAGGATCCCGGACCCTGCTGATCGTGAAGGTCACCTCTTGGATCTGTTTCTCACCACACATCCTGAAAAATATATGGTTTCAGTTGGTTTCCCCCGGTGTAATCCCGACCATTGTTTGATTAACACAAGTTTCCTCGTAAGCCCAATCTCCAACCAGAAGTCCCTTCCAAAAAGTTAGTTTGGCGTTACAGCCATGCTGACTAGGAGGGCCTTAACAACTTTTTTAAAGCCTTTGATTGGTCATTCTGCTTCCGCAACAGAAATGCTGCAAATGCGATTAGTGAAACTATTTTACTTGGAATGAAGTTATTCATCTCTCATTTCATGAAATCTGTTAAGACTAGTTCCAAAACTTGGTTTAATCGTATTTGCAAAGAAGCCATTTCTAGAAAAAAGGAGGCTTTTAAACAGTATCAAAACAATAGGTCGGAGGCTCGCAGGGTCAACTATATAGTGGTTAGAAACAGATGCAAGAGAGTTATCAATAAGTAAAAATTCTTGTTCCACCAAAAGTTGAAACGTAAAATCATCCACATGCCAAAGAATAGCAAATCTTTTTGGTCCTTTGCCAAAAGTCTAAAGGAAGACGTTAGAGGGTCTTCCTTTCCACCACTTATTGAAAATAATAACAGAACCGTATCAGATTCTAAAGAGAAGGCGAACTTATTTGGCAAGCAGTTCGGTTTCAACTTGACACTGTCATAGTCGGCTCAGGTGCCAGATTCTGTTCCAGGAGCTGGCTGCTCCTTCGGTAAACCTTACTTCAGGACGCAGGCGGTGATGAAAATTTTAAAAAATCTTGATACAAATAAGTCAACCGGTCCAGATGGTATAACCACCATGGTGCTTAAAAATACCAACTCCACTATTTCAAAACCTCTGCGCAACCTTTTCTATCTCTCCTTCACTTCAGGTATTCATCCTTCCCAATGGATTAGGACACGGATTAAAATTTCCAAAAAAGGTAATAAAAGCGATTCCTCCAACTACCACCCTATTACTATAACTTCGGTCCTCACCAAGGTAATGGAGAAAATAGTGAACCAAAAGCTTCTGAAATACCTGGATCACAAAGGTTTGCTTCATGATCGTCAATATGTGTTCAGAGCCCGTCGTTCAACCGGTGATCTCATGACTTACCTTTGTGAGAAGCTAAGCATCTACCTTCATCATTCTTGTGAGTCTGATGTTGTGGCTCTTGATATTTCTAAGGCTTTTGATCGAGTATGGCATGATGCTCTATTGGAAAAGTGCAAAGCATTAGTTCTAGGTAGGGTCTTTCTAAAATGGATTGGAGATTTCCTTTCGAATCGCACGATTCCTGTACTGATCGATGGATATTCATCTGACTAATTCAAAATAAATGCTGGTGTCCCCCGGGGATCAGTTTTATCCCCAACCCTCTTCTTAATATTTATCAACGACCTACTCTCATTAACCTCCAATCCGACCCAGAGTTTCGCAGACGACAGCATCCTTGTAGTTTCCTATGAGTTTCATAGGCACTGTAACATTAATCACCATATTAATACAACATCAAAAAATTTCACTATTAGTGTGCTAAATAATGATGTAGCAAAAATTCAAAAATAGGGTGAAGTCAACAGAGTTGAGTTCAATAGCAAAATAACACAATGCTGTCTGATCTTGCAGAAAATTGCTACTACTGTTCCTAACCTACTATTTCAGGGAGAAGTCAAATTACATTTTTGGTATAGCTAAGGATGCAGCTAAATGTTTGGGTTTTTTGTATCGCTGCCAAACTTACTTTTCCGCATCTGATCTGCTGACTTACATGCTGACCTACATTTTGATTTATGGGTTTAATGTAGGTCATGCTTGGTTAGTAGGTCAAGAACTTATTTTGATCGTTTTGGTTTAAGTTTTAAGTTAGGTTGTATGTGTGGGTTGTTAACTTATAAGTTCCAAATGGTATTATAGTAGGAAGTTAAGTGTTAAACAATTTAAAGTAGGGTCGGCCCTTAATAAACAAAATTGTATAAATGAAGTTTAAATACTAGGCGCACATATAAAAGTAGTAAGAAAATTTTTTATACAAAAATAAAAAACAGAAAAAAAATTTTTATTTTTAAATCTACAGCGCATCTTTAAAATTGAAAAGAAAAAATTGTTGCATTTAAAGGAAATGAAAATAAAAAACTTGTTCTTTATAATAGCAAAATAGTGTACCTATCTACCTTCCTTGAAAAATGTGTAGAGTAAAAAAAAAAAAGTATGGGCTTCAATAAATTTTTTAACATTCTAGTTTTAAAAGAATAAGAATGAAAACTTTTATTTTATTTTTTGTTTTATACGCAAATGTAAATTTATTAAAAAAAATTTTTAATATAAAAATAAAATACAAAAAAAATTTTTTTTTTTTAAATCTACAGCGCATCTTTAAAATTGAAAAGAAAAAGTGTAATCCTTTTTTTTTTTTTTTTTTTGTTTCTGTTAGCATAAAGAAAAAAAATTACAGTTAGATATCGATTTTTTTTTGCTTACTTAAGTGTAGTCCTGTTTTTATAGAAGAAAAATAGAAGAAAAGAGAAAACGAAAGGTGTAAGGTATTTTTTTTATTTTTTAATTAAGAATGTTCAGAAAATATGAATAAAAAGAATATAAATAGCAAATCAAAAATATGGATCTGATTAAACTAAAGATATACTCTGTGATATGCATTTATGCTTCTTGATATGAACTTATGTTTATGTTTATTTTTTTTTTTGTTTTTGTTTTTGTATAGAATAAAAAATAATTCAAAGATAGGTTAAATGGTATCTATTTTAAAAACATAAGATAAACTTAAAAGACAATTATTTTTATGTTTAAATTCTTTTATTATTATATTTTTATTTAAATCTAAATTTTAACATTTTTTTTACGATGATCAGATGTTAAAATTGCAGAAATAGTGAGACCAACTTTTTCTATACGTTTTTGAAATCTACTTGTAGCACGTGCGTATTCTTCCCAATGACTTTTCTTTGCTGATCTGTATGCATACTCCCATACATGCATAACGCGAATTTCTTGTTTAATATTGAAGTGAACTTTTTTAGTTTTGTTATTTAAATTCATATCGTGCAAGTATGAAAATTGAAAGTCTTAATCTAACATTTTTTCCTTTAAAAGATACATATATACATTATAAAAATTTTTAACAGCACATCTGAAATTGTTGCTTGATAGGTGTATACCACAATGTGATTGAAAGTTATCAATCTTTTGCAATGACGGCAAGTTTCTGCTTATAACATAAATTTCTTTTATAAGTTTCTGCTTATAACATAAATTTTTTCAGTTGACTCTAAATAGTGTTTTAATATACATTTTACATCTAAATATTCAACTAAACCGTTATTCCATTTAAGTCCATTTATTTTACTTTCGCAATACTGGTTATTATATTTCATATCCTGACTAAGTTCTTCTGCGGGGTACGGTGCTTTAAAGTGATACACAGTTGGAATTAAACTTCCTTTTTCAAGTATGGCTAACTCTTTTAGGAAATATTGCTTTTCATTTCCTTGTAAAAATTGTAGGTCAACTATGAGAACTTGTTTAACCATGTCAAAGGTTTATGGAAGAATGTTCCATAGAATAACTAAATTACATTTATATTCACTTCGGGAAAAGAGCTTTTGGTATAAATATAGGTTAACAGAGTTAGTTTTTAACTAATACAATTATGCTGTTTCACCCGTTTACTATGATGGTGGCTGGTCCATCATGCTGTGGTAAAACCACTTTTAGTCATAATTTAATAAAATATAAAAAAGAAAATATACAACCACATATTAATAGAATAATTTGGTGTAATCCAGACAAAAATGCCGTTCCAAAATATGTCAAAGATATGGAATATAGTAACACTATTTCAGATTTTAATGATAATCAAAAACCTTTGTTAGTTATTATCGATGATATGATGTTAAATTCTCATGATAAGCATGTATGTGAATTATTTACTAGAGGATCACATCATGGAAATTTATTTGTAATATTTGTAACACAAAATGTTTTTCACCAGGGTAAATTTGCAAGAGATGTTTCACTCAACTGTAAATATTTAGTACTTTTCAAAAATCCACGAGATAAATCGCAGATATTACCTCTAGCTCGCCAAATATATCCCAATCAAATTAAAGCATTTGAAAAAGTATATAATGATGTGTCATCAGTCCCATATGGCTATATATTAATAGATCTTAGTCAAGACGTTAATGATATATTTCGATTAAGAAGTGATATATTTGGGAAAGGTTTGTGTTATTGTACGAAAGATCAGTTAAAACAATTTGGGGAGGAATATGAAACGTTTGAAGACCAATCGACATATATTGCACCTATTAAAAACCTCTAAACCAAAATTCCAGAAGGTAATTATAAAACACTGTGACCCTGAAGTAATAAAAACTTTTTGCGAAATCTCTTCAAATATTTTAAAAGGTAATTGTAATCTTAGTAAAAAAGCAACAACCCAATTACGAAAGTATGAAAAAGAATTACAATCACTTATTTGCCGGAAAAAATCTATAAATAGCAAAAGAAAAATTATTATTCAACGTGGTGGATTTTTTCCTACACTTCTTGGTGCAATACAATCATGGATAATCGGAAATTTTATAAAATGAATAATACAACATTTACTAAAATGATAATTTTAAAACCTGAAATTTATTAGAAAATGAATCAAAATGCGGACGTTGAACTTAATGAGTTGGATAAAAACATGAAAAAAATATTGTTAAATAAACATCTCACGGACACTCAAAAATCGTATTTATACAGACAAAATCTATTTAAAATAAGAAACAAAAACGACAACTTCTTAGAAATAAAGAGGAGGAAAATTACGGAAACAAAAGGTACTCAAACTCGTGCAAAACAAATGTATATAGATGGAAACTCAATCGCATTTTTCTGAATATAGGAATGTTGGAATACAAGTTGTTCCTGAAGAAGAAGAAGTATATGAAAAAGAAGCTGATGACGCAGTATTTGATGATGAAATTCAGGAAAATGGTTTAACAAAAGCATTGTCAGCTGCGCTTCAGTTGGAGAACGTCTTAGAAAAAGAAAATCAATTAAAAATTAAAATGTACAAATTTTTGAAACTGATACAGGAGATATTATAACTGTTCCTTTAGATAGCCCAAGCCGACCAACGAAAAAAGAAAAAACTATAAATAGCAAAGAGTTGAATAATTCGTCAAGACGTGTTTAAAGGTCAGCAGTAGGTAATACTCAAACAGAACTTAATTTTCTAATTCGTAAGAATAAATCCGCAAGCTCATGGACAACATACAATTAAATGATGAATTTTATGTCACTTTACTCCGTGATTCATCTATGATCTATTATCCAGAAAATTCATTATCATCTTTTACAAATAAAATGAAAAAATACATGTGTGATTCAAAGTGGAAAGTCGGTATTTCAGAAATGTATGTTAATGATTTCGTTCCAAATGTGTATGGTGAAGAATGGGAAAAAAGTACTCAAATATTTATTAAAGGTATGCAGAAAGATATGATAGGAGTTGGAACATCATATATTCCATACATAGAAAAACAAATGATACGCGACTGGAAAGATTTTCTACTACCAACACTAATTCAAAATATACGCCCCCTTAATAGGTTTAGAAAAGAAGTTGAACGACAGTTGATTTGGGGAATTTTTTAAACGATGAAGTTCATTATACACAACCAACAAAAGCTGAGGAGATGCCTACAAATTTAAGTTACACTACAATATTAAGCCTAAAATAGATATAAAAATAAGACCAAATTACGCTTATACCCTCGAAGGACTTTAGACAACATGTTTCAATCAAGTATCTTTTAAAGTTATAGATTTTCAAAAATATAAATCACGTGTACAAGATAGTGTACAATTGATTCCCATTAGTAAACCAGATATGTTTTTTATATACACAGATATAATTGAACCACAACAAATAGGTGATAAAGATGTAGGGTGTTTAAGATCTGTTAACATACAAAATTATTTCGCTGGTACTGTAAAAGAATTCAGTAATATTCAATATTGCAATGTGGAGAAATCATTTAATAACATTTCATTACTTTTATGTGATAAATAGGGATACAAAATAAGCTTTTCCAATAGTTCAATTTCAACAAAAATTGTATTACATTTTAAAAAAGTATAAATAAAAGCGATTTTACAAAACTATATATTATTTTATTTTATTCATTATGGAGAGAGTATACGATAAGTCAATCTGGTAGAGGACTTGATGATATCGGCCCTTTATTACATTCAACCGTACCTTTTCAAAGAGGTCGTGGATTGAAAAGCCTTTTTGGGGGACTTTTTAGATATTTGAAACCATTATTTACTTCAGGCGCTGATATTTTGAAAAAAGAGGTTATTAACTCTGGTATCAATGCTTTATCTGATATTGCATCTGGTGCAAATGTAAAGGAAGTTGTGCAAGATCGTAGTAAGGAGATTGTTAAAAATGTACGACGTGGTGCCGTACGAAAACTGAATGAAATGTATGGTTCTGGTAAAAGAAAACGAAAAGCTATAAAAAGACCATTCATTAAAGATTTAAACTATTTTACGCCAAAACGACGCAAAGATAATAAAAAAAAGAAACAAAAAGATATTTTTAATAAATTATGATTGAGTGTATGAAATCTGAGTTGGATATTTTTAAAACCCAACCCATTCAGTCTAGCATTTTACGATCTGAAGAAGTTTCCTACAATCCCATTGCTTCTTTAGACAACCCTTCAACTATTGAATTTGTTTCACTGGGTCATGTCGATACATATAGAGATTTATCTTCTACATATTTGAGATTAAAAGTACAGATCTGAAAGAAAGATGGAACGCAATGGAATAATGATAAAAATGCTGAAGGAAGAATAATAATACAACCAAGTGTAGTTAATAACATTCTTTAATAAAACAATGTAATAAAACTTTAATAAAACTTTAATAAAACAATGTAATGTTCAATTAAATGGTAAAAATATAACACCGTCTGATGGAAATTATCACTATAGAGCTTATATTGAATCTTTATTAAATTATGGTACAGATGCTGCTGCAACTCATTTAGAATGTGCAGGATGGATTTTAGATAAAGCAAATATAGCTAAATCTGATAAAAATGGTTCAAAAGAGCGCCAAAAATTGTATCATAATAGCAATGTAGTGGAAGTTATGGGTTAACTACACGTAGATATGTTTAATCAACCTACTCTACTTATAAATAATGTTGACATTCGCATAGTTTTAACACTTGAAAAACCAGATTTTTATCTATTTGCAGACGATTCTGATGAATCACAATTAAAAATTATAGAAGCCACTCTATTTATGAGACATGTTAACGTTAATCCAAGCGTACTGTTAGCACACAATGCTGTTCTTGGGAAATCCAATGCTAAATATAATTATAAACGCGTTGAAGTAAAAAGTTTTACAATTGAACAGCTCGTCAATGTCGCTTGATAATGTTTTTATTGGACAGTTGCCAAACACAATAATTTTTTGTATGACTGAAAATGTGGGTTACTCTGGAAAAAGATTAAAAAACCCATACAATTTTAAACATTTTGATATTTCACAATTTGTGTTAAACGTAAATGGTGTTCAAATACCTAATTCAGCAATTGAAACCAGTTTTTCAGATGAAAATAATTCCTGTACAAGAGCATACAGTACACTTTTTTCAGGAACTGGAATTTACCACAATGATACAAGTCATCAGATAACAAAGTCTATGTTTGGTAATGGGTTTTTTCTACTAGCTTTTGATTTAACTCCAGATGCACCTGGAAATGAAGTATGTCAAGATTTACTAAACCAGGGTACGGTTAGAGTTTAGGAAATGCTATCAAAATCACTTACATCTACACTCACTACTATTGTTTATGAAGAATTTGACGCAAGCATACAAATTGATAAAAATCGAAATATATTTACAAATCTATAAATAGAATACTGAAACATGTATTTGAATATTCGACAAGATGTCATCGTCCTGTGAACTTGAGGATGTGAAGTTTTGTTGTGATGATAAAACTACTTTATTTGAAAAGATTGGAATTAAAGAACCTTGTAAAAAATTTGTAAAAGAGTTTACTTACAAATTTCCAACCAAAGAAATTATAAATGAAAATTTTGAAAATTACTCTTTCGGAACTGTACATAATGATAAAATTAATAAAAAATTAAGACAGGTACTAGAAAAATTTGATGTTATTATAACAAATGAAAAAATAAAAAAGGAGTTTTTAATGAACTACATTAATGCAATAAGTAGAGTGTATGATTTGAGTCAGTTTGAGTCATGAACACTTTAGAAATAATTAGTGTTTTAAAATGTAACAAATTTACAAACAAATATTTTAAGGGAGTTTTTGCTTTAGACAAAATTCCAAAAATAATAGAAAAACCAACTTTTTTAATTGTAAACACTGACAAGATAAAAGATTCGGGAACACATTGGTTTGCCCTTTATATTCCAAAGCATGGTTGCACAGAATATTTTGATTCGTATGGTGGAGTTCCAGATAAACCGGAAATTGTGGAATACTTGAAAAATCAGTGCATAGTTTTTAATAATAAGCAGATGCAGGGTATTCTTTCAGATGTATGTGGGCAATACTGTTGCGTTTTTGGCTGGTATAGATATTTTGGTTTAAGTATAAAAAGTTATTTGAATGAATTTCACAAAGATAATCATATAGAAAACGACAATTTGATTAATAATATGTTCTATAATTTATTTGGAAATTCAAATTTTTCACAATCTTGTGTACCTCAGCAATATAATTAATATTAACAAGCTTTAGTTAAAACGTAGTAATGGTAGATCAAGGTTCGAACACAAATTTGATGTTGAGCTATACATATTTTCTCAACAGAAATCAGTCATTAAAAGTTCTTGTTGGTTTTGATACAGAATCTCATGTAACAACTTGCATTTTTCACCGTATTGGAAAAAAGCCAGCTATTTTAAAATATCATGATTGGTGTAAGTTCCATCAGCAATTTTGTGAAAGGTACTCGAAACAATCAATAAATAATACAAAATTATGTTTACAATATGGGTTAAGAATTATTATTCGTCGATGTCTTAGTATTAACAAGGAGGAAGCTGACACATTTTACAACTTAATTGATTTTCTTCAAGCTGTAATGATACACAACAAAAGTGCTGAATCCAATGTACGGGAATATGTTATTAAATATATAAAATCGTGTCAAGAAAAGCATGTTATGAAATTCCATGAAGAAATATATATTCCAATACAACGTTAAAGTGTTCAATGTAATTATTCTAGATTGTTTTTTGAAATACCTGTACTACTAGAAAATAAAATTTGTAATATTTTAGTCAAGAACAACAATAAATGAAAAATTTGTAAAATTTATTTAATTTGTTTTTATTATGAAATACTTATAGATACATATACATTTATACAAATATTCTTATATATTATTTTAGGCTATAAATTATTTCTAAAAAATTCTGAATAATAGTCAGGATCTCCTTCTTGGTTATTTATTTCCCAAATTTGTTGCTCAACTGCATCTTCATCTAAAACTTGAAACAGTGGTATGAATTCTTCAGTTTCCATTAATTCCTCGTCATCTACAGTACATGTGATTTCATCAACTTGAACCTCATTTTGTGTACTGACTATTGCAGTTTCCTCAGTAAATGGAAATGTTGTTGAATCAGCTGCCATTTTTGTAAAATATCTTACAAAAATTGAGTTAAAAATGATTTGCCAGTAAAATTGAACCGCATTATGTACTGTAGAAT
Source organism: Poecilobothrus nobilitatus (assembly GCA_947095535.1). Classification (NCBI taxonomy): domain Eukaryota; kingdom Metazoa; phylum Arthropoda; class Insecta; order Diptera; family Dolichopodidae; genus Poecilobothrus; species Poecilobothrus nobilitatus. The sequence continues at coordinate 111,546,190 of OX352772.1, forward strand.
ACAGTCAAAACTTAAAGTTTTCAGAGTATATAAATAAAAAAATGTAAAATTGAATTTTTAAAACTAGTTAGATGGTGTAAAAATCATATCAAGATCTCAAATAGTAAAAGAAATACATAGACCAGCTAGAAAAAGGTATCATAGAAGGAAAATCAAGCAGAAAGGAGTAAATGATACCTGGCAAATTGATCTAGTGGAAATGATTCCTCATTGAAAATTCAACAAAGGTTTTAAATATATGTTAACCGTTATAGATATATTTTCTAAATTTGCTTATGCTGAACCAATTAAAACTAAGATGACTAAGTTTTAAATGCTTTAAAGAAAATTATAAAACGAGCTAAAAACCTACCTAAAAACATTCATTCAGATCAAGGTAAAGAATTTTTCAATTCGATATTTCAACATTTTCTTATAAAGAAGGGTATTAATCACTATCAAACTTACTCTGAAATGAAAGCATCTATTGTAGAACGCTTTAATCGAACTTTAAAAAATTTAAGGTGGAAAATATTTAGTTTACAAGGAAACTACAAATGGATTAATATATTGCAATCTTTATTAAACACCTATAATTCCACTAAACATAGAACAACTAAATTACCTCCTGAAAAAATTTCTAAGAAAAACGAAAAATTTATTTTAAAAAATGTTTACATGCAACCTAAAATCTCTCTAAAAGCTAAATATAAAGTTGGAGACTATGTTAGAATAATTAAATACAAAAAAACTTTTGAAAAAGGTTATCAACCGAACTGGTCTACTTAGATTCAATATTTGGTGGATTTTATGAGGAGGAACTCACATCTGTTAAACACCCAAACGTATATCTTGTCGAGAAAATTTTAAAGAAAAAAGGCAATAAAGTTTTTGTTAAATGGCTTGGGTTTGACGAAAAACATAACACATGGATAAATTCAACAAATATTGTTTAATATCTGTAAAATAAAACTTTAATAAGGATCTGAAAAACTTGCTAACATCTGAAAAATAAAATAAAATTAAGAACAGTAGAAAACTTATTTGAAATGAAATTTTTTATTGAACAAATTCTTTATATAAAAATAAAACTTGATAACATCTGAAAAATAAAATAAAATCTTAAAATCTGAAAAATAAAATAAAATCCTAACATCTGAAAAATGAAAATAAATTTAGAACAGTACAAAATTTATTTGAAATAAAATTTTTTATTGAACAAATTCTTTATATAAAATTCTTAATATAAAAACATAATTCTTAATATATAATAATTCTTATTCTATAAATCCATATCTTTAACCTTTAAAAATTTTTTTAAAGGTTTTTTTTTTGTATTAAATAATTCCACCAGTTTTCTTTTTTTGGTTGAATTTGTTCATGAGAAGGAAAATGATGGGCCAGCAAATGTTCAATTTGCTCTGGTGGCCGATAAAATGAGTGTTGTTGTTGTTGTTGTTGCTCATGATAAAGTGGCATTTTCGCCATCTTTATCTTTTTTTGTAGGAATTTGCGCCTGTATTGTTACATCATTCAGCACGTAAACTTTATCAAATTCCTGTGCCATCCTGCTTGCTTCAAATTAAACTGATATTTTTATAAAATCTCGATATATTTATATACAAATTTCGAGTAATATTATAACAAAATAAAAACTTTAGAACTAGTGACACTCTTGCAAATATTTTCTAAGTGGAAACGGTAAAATCTATCAAAAATGTCAGTTGATTACAATGTTACTAATATTTTTTATGTAGAAAAAGGGTAATTTATTAAATTGCCGTTTGATTACAATGTTGTAATACTGTTTTCTATTTAAAATACGTATAAAACGAGGAAGAATACAGTTGCCTTTGTCAACTCTTAGATACCCGTACGAACCGTTAGTATGTTCACAGCCCCTCTGCCTACAATATTATTTTTTTAATATTTTAGTATTTTAAAATAATTTGGGTGAATTCTAACCTTCCACATAACGATTATCAATCCAAAACTTTTTCAAATATTCTATAGTACCATTTAATACTAAGCGGTAAATGTATATTAAATTTACTTAGTACAAAATAGTAAATATAATTTTAAATATTATATTATATTATATTTAAATATTCCATTGACAGAATAATTTCTTATAAGTACAATAAAATACATATATGTATGTAAATACGGCGCTATATAATTTACATCTATACTCTTATCATTCATTCACTAGTCACATATACGATATGTAAATAAACATGATATTATATAAGTATGTATATATATCAATATCATATAAATAAAAATTCTTCAAGCAACCGTTATGTTGTTTATTTATTTACATTTTTTTATACTACGCATTATATCCTCAACAATTTGAAATTATCGAGTAAAACAAAATGGAAAAAATTCGTTTTAAAGAAATTTGTTAGAAAATTTGAAAAAATCAAGTAACACTTTCGTCAATTATAAAGTAACCCTATATTATTAAAAAAAGTTGTTAACAGAAATAAGAGTATAATGTTGAACCTTTAATTTTTGTGTATTAATTCAAAAAAATTTTAACAGGTGTTCAAGTTACAGGTGTTTAAAAATAGAAAATTTTCAGTTTTTGACCCCTTACAGCTCCTAAACGGGGAGTGATACAAAAAAAATTTCTGAAATGACTCATACTTATTTTAGAAGATTTAACTTTTGTAAAAACCGTTTAAAAGATAGAAGGGTTAAAGGATTTTGCAAAATTTGAGTTCCGCATAACGGTAAATTAAGACACCGTATGCCACAAATATATATTTATTGGATATATACTTTTAAAGCTAATAAAAGTAGTAATCGTTTGGCGTTTTCAAAATGAAGATATACCTTATACAACTTGTGCTATAACAATTTAAATGTAGAGCTTTTTTGAACCTTTGGAAAGCTGTAGCTCCGTAACTGGTGGGGCTACAAAAAAAGTTATTAAAAATAAAATTAATAATTTTGTGAGATCTATCAGCTGTTAAAATTTCATAGTTCTATTTCAAAAAAAATGTAGGGATCTAAAAGTTAGGTGTTCGAGAGCTACCCTAAGGCTTGGTCCAAACTCAACCAAAAAAAAATAGGGAACCTACAAATTACTCCCAAAATATTTTGTGTAAATTTCAAGATTCTAGCTTTCTTAGTTTTTGAGTTAGCGTGCTGACGGACGGACGGACGGACGGACATGCCTCAAAAGTCTTAGAATTTTTTTCTGATCCGATCCATACCTTTGAAGGTATATCTAGCTCGCTTATTTCGAGGTGTTACAAACGGAGGAGTAGTTTTATTATACCCGATCCTATCGTACGGGTATAATGAGAATCTAATTATTAATGAAATATAATTTATTATACTGTCATTTGATTACAATTTATATCTTTAAGATAAATTTTAAATTAAATTGTAGTTTGAAAATTACAATGTTGCATAAAATTTTCTATTTACATCTTAAGATAGGATTAAGATGGGATTCTAATTAAAACAACCAAAATTTATTAAAGCATCATTTTAATGGGATAATTTATTAAATTGCCGTTTGATTACAATGTTGTAATACTATTTTCTATTTAAAATACGTATAAGATGAGAATCTAATTATTAATGAAATATAATTTTTTATACCCTACACCTAAAGTATAGGGTATATTAACTTTGGTATGGTGTTTGTAACCACCAAAAGGAAGCGAGTTAGTATAGACATGTATATATATTCTGAATCAGGATCACCGCCGGAGTCGATTTAGCGGAGCAAACGAGATCATCTCCAAAAGCAACAAAGATAGAACCTTTCAATTTTTTATAATGATGTTTCTTCCAGTTTGATTTATGTCTCTAAAATTTAAGGGGATGTGGTCCATGGGTTTGGATCTTGGAAGCTTTCGAACGGGCCCCAGAGCAAATGAGATTATCTCCAAAAACAACAAATATATAACCTTTAAATTTGGCCGAATGGTGTTTTTTCATGTTTGATTTAGGTCTCTGAAATTTGAGAGGATTTGGCCATGGGTTTAAATTTGAAAGAATTTGAACCGTGGATTCGAATTTTGGAAGCTTCCGAACGAGCCGCAGAGCAAATGAAATTATATCCAATACGAACAAAGGTAGAACCTTTGAATTTGGTACAAAGGTGTTCTTTCGTGTTTGATTTATGTCTCTGAAATTTAAGAGGATTTGGTCCATGGGTTTGGTTTTGGAAGCTTCCGAACGAGCCGCAGAGCAAATGAGATTATCTCCAAAACCAATAAAGATATAACCTTTACTTTTGGCAGAATGGTGTTCTTTCATGTATGATTTAGGCCTCTGAAATTTGAGAGGATTTGGTCCTTGGGTTCGGATTTTTAAAGCTTCCGAACAAGCCTCAGAGCAAATGATATTATCTCCAAAACCAACTAAGATATAACCTTTAAATTAGGCAGAATGGTGTTCCTTCATGTTTGATTTATGTTTCTGAAATTTGTGAGGATTTGGTCCATGGGTTCAAATCTTGGAATCTTCCGGACGAGCCCCAGAGCAAACGAGTATATCTCCACAACCAACAAAGATAGAACTTTTATTTTTAGTACAAAGGTGTTCTGTTATGTTTCCTTTTCTGTAAAATTGGAAACTGATATTTGAAAGAATTTGAACCATGGGTTCGTATTTTGGAAACTTCCGGACGAGCACAAGAGCAACGAGCATATCTCCAAAACCAACAAAAGTAGAACCTTTAAATTTAATAGAATGGTGTTCTGGCAAGTTTTCTTTATGTTCCTGAGATGGATTCGATGAATTGGAGTGGCAATTCGGGTAGCTGACACAAATCTCCCAAGGACTACCAATCTTCGAAAATAATTAAGATAGAAACTTAAAATTTTATACAAGGGTGTCAAGCATATCCCAAGCGGATGCCTCTTTTACGTTCTTGAAATTCGAGTTGAATAAGACAGAAAAGGGAAGAAGTTCAAGCAGCTGCCAAAAACACTTATGGATTTTTAATTTAATTCGAATTATTCAGGTGTAGGGTATTAATAAGTCGGTTGCATCGACTTACTGTTACATTTACTTGTTACACTGTCATTTGATTACAATTTATATCTTTAAGATAAATTTTAAATTAAATTGTAGTTTGAAAATTACAATGTTGCATAGAAATTTCTATTTACATATTAAGATAGGATTAAGATGGGATTCTAGTTAAAACAACTAAAATTTATTAAAGTGTCATTTTAATTTAAGAGAATGAATCTGTATTGAAAATTTAATATTATTCTCTTATTCAAGCATTTAACATCTGAAATTCGTATAAAGAAAATGTCGAAAAAAATTATTTTACAAAGGTTTCTTACCGAAACTATAACGTCTTACATAATAGAAAGCGAGAATTCGACATTTGTTAAAAAGTTTAATATGAACGATCATAAAATAAAATTTGTAATTAAATCCGTACCTGAAAATAGAGAACCAATTAGCTGGATTAAGGATGCTATACATCAAATAATCAGGATTGCTGTTAAAGATGTGAATTCCTCTGATAAGATTGGGTTAACATTTTGTGGAGAGAGCTTTGAACATCAAGGTCCTGCGTACCTCAGTTTTAGGTCCGCTCATGAACTTAAATTTAGCGATGTTTGGGATGTAATTTCTAATGTTTTTCAAAGTAATTCTGAAGGTAGTTATTTATAACGCATTTTTTGTTTTATTTAATAATAAACTATTTTTATTTTATGTCTATAGGCTTAAGTACAGATACTTTTTGTTTAACAGTTACCCGTGTTAGATTACCCTCTGGTAGAGGTAGAAATAATAAATATTCAAATTATAAAGAGGAATCCTTAAAAAGGAAAGGAATAATAACAATAAAAAACAGCGATAATTTATGTCTACCATGTGCACTTGTTGTTTCAATAGCTAAAATTGAAAAATTTATTGAATATGAAAAAATATAAGAAAACTTCAAACTTTAATAGCTTTAAAATTATTAAAAACATCAAAAATAACAATTCCATCTGAAGGTTGCGGAATTCGTGAATTGAATCAATTTCAAAAATTTTTACATAAACACAAAATTGTTGTATATAAATATGGAACAAGAGGTGCAGAAGTAATATTTGAAGGATTTAATAATGGAAAAAAAATGAACTTGCTATACCATAATAATCATTATAATGTAATAACTTCGCTCACAGCTGCTTTTTGCACAGCATTTTATTGTGAAGAATGTCATATTCCGTATTCTAAAAAAAATGAACATAGGTGTTCGAAAAGTTGTCCTTGCTGTCAAAACTCACCTGCTTGTTCAATTAAAGTTCATAAAAGTTGTAGGACTCATATATGTGGTGAATATTTTTGTAAAATTTGCGATAATCATGTTCCTGAAAAGCATAAATGCTTCATTCAGCAAGACAAAACAAAAGTAAATTTTGAAAACTGCATTTACGTATTTTATGATTTAGAAACAAGACAAGAAGAAATTAACTCTACAAAAATAAAAGAACATGTTCCAAGTTTATATGTGGCTCAACTGAGATGCTTTAAATGTATAAACATTGATTCTCTATACTTCTGTCAAAAATGTAAATTAAGAGAAAGAATTTTTAAAACGTAAAATGTGATAGAGGATTTCATGGAATTTATTTTAAAATTAAGAAAGGAATTCAAAAAGATTGTCATAATTGTTCATAATGGGCAGGCGTTTGACCATCAGTTTATTCTGAATTATATACTCAATAAAACTGTACTTGAACCAAAGTTACTTATGCGAGGTACAAAAATTATTGTTATGATAATTGATAATATTAAATTTATTGATTCTATGAACTACTTTCCTATGGCCTTGGCAAAATTACCGAAAGCTTTTAATTTATCGATCAATTTGAAAAAGGGTTATTTTCCACATCTATTTAATAAATTGGAAAATGAAAATTACATTGGCACACTTCCAGCAATTAAATACTATAACTCTAATACAATGAAAGCAGATGAGCGTAATGAATTTTTAATGTGGTATGAACAAAATAGAAACTCAGAATTTAATATGGAGAAAGATATTTTAGAATACTGTAAAAATGATGTTGAAATTCTAACTACAGCATGTCTGGTTTTCAGAAATTTTTTTTTAGAAGAATGTAATGTTGAACCGTTTTTAGAAGTAACAATAATAGCTTCCGGCTGTAATCTTGTATATAGAAGAAACTTTCTCAAATCGAATACTATAGGAATTATACCAAGAAAAGGATATAAGATGGTAGACAATCAGTCAAAAATTGTCATGCAATGGCTTATTTAGGAAAAAGATTTGAGAAAAATTAGTAGTATAGATGTGGCGATTTCAGCACAGTTTTGACAGCTGTCAGTTATTTTGATAGCTATGAAAAAGATAATTTGGAAAGAAACAAAAATGAATTTGGAGAATTTTTGGGTGGTATAATGAAATAGAAATTTGAAGTGGTATGATGGAATTGAATTTCGGTTGTCAAATTCGGATGCGGCGCAGCTTCGGCATTGGGTTTGTTAGGAATTTTGTCTGATAATTTAAATAATTAAAACTTGACCTCAGAAAACTGTTTGTAGGTATTTGCCGAAGTTATTGATAGCAGGTGCCCGAGCAGGCACCCGTACTAAATTGCTAAAAACAAGTACAAAGTTGTAGGAGACTGAAAAATTTTAAATTTTATTTATTTTGAATTTGCATAATAATCAGTTGGAATCGAAGCTTTTGGTACTTAAATAATATTATGAAAATTCTGTTGACATTATAATATCCTATAGTTAAAGGGAGAGTTTTAAGTATTTGCGATAAGAGAATTATTTTAATTTTTAGTGCGGTTTTGAATAATGAAAGAAAGAAAATATGTATTTAGACTTTGAAGTAAAATGAAATTTTTGATAAGGGCGTTTGTTATTAAATTTTTGAATCAAAAGTTTGTAATTTTGTATAAAGAAAGAAAAAGAAAAAACAGTGATAAGAAATAATGTTTGCGGTTTTTTTTTTGTTTGAAATTTAGAAAAAGAATTTCTTATCTGTATTAAAAATATATAATATTTAAAAAATACCCAAAAAAATTTTAATAAAAATTTGAAATGACGTCAGGGGATTCCTATTGTTAATTTAAAAAGAAAAAAACAAAATATATTAGTATTACAAAGTTTTTTTATTTATTTTTTAAAGTTTTTCGATATTTATAATTATTTTCTTTAAATTTTTTTACGATTTTAGCTAATCGTAATAAAGATATTTTAAAAAATTTTGTTGAATTGTGTGTAACCAAATCTGTCCATTTATCATCTTGATCTTCTTTGAGTGAATTAAATTGAATTAGTGTTGAATCAGCATAAGTCCTCTCTACAGATGATGCTATAAAAGCTTTTAGAAATTAATTAGTTTTAAAAGAACAGAACATTGGTGGAATAATAAATAGTGAGCATATATTTTATAGGCATTTTATATTGAATTTTGGTGAGAATCAAAAACTCACTGTGAGATGTGAATATGAAGATATTTTTAGTAAAAAGTTTCTCAAAATTCAATGTCATGAATATTGAAAGAATTACAGGTGATGGAGAAGCAGAAAAAATTATGATGGTAGATACAGAATAAAAAATCTGATTTCATTGTAATTGATTTACGAACAATCAAACAGGATCCGACATATCAAATGGAAATTCATTAAAAACAAAAAAAAATGTAATTAAAATAATATGAAATAAAAAATTTTTTTTCTCTATATTAAATCAGTTTTATTTATCCATGAATTGTGATCAGATGAGAATCCAAGCCATTTTACAAAAATCTTATTATCTTTACTTTTAATAACTTTTTCAACTAGGTAAATATTATTATGTTTAGATTTTAACAATTCATATTCATAGAAGCTTCCTTGTACAGGTTGACCTTGATAATGAGTAAATATGTGACAGGGTTAGTGATTTGAACTTTTCTTATCTTGAATATTTCAGTTGTCCAATTTGGTGTGTAGCCTTTTTCAAAAATATGTTTATACTTTCTTATTCGAACTAAGTCACCAATTTTAAATTTGTATGGTGGTGAAATTTTAATATGATTGTATATAGTTTTAAGTAAATTTTCAGCATTATCTTTATTGACATCAGATGGTCGTTTTTGAATTGTTAGATGTTTAGTGTTGTTATATTGTTTTGTTAATTCTTCAATTATGTTAATCCATTTATAATTTCCATTAAAATTAAATTCTTACCACATCTTTTCTTTTAAAGGGCCTTTAATATGCTAAATGTTGAATAATGATTTATGTATATGATATTTATCCATTAATTTTTTGAATATTTTATTAAAAAATTCTTTCCCATCATCTGTTTGTAAATTTTGCGGATGAAGTTAGAAAAATATTTTGCATTGCTGTTGTAACGTTCTCTGAAGTTTTTGCTTTTATAGGAATTGCCCAGCATACTTAGAAAAGCAGTCAATCACAGTTAATAAAAATTTAAATCTCTTTAAAATTTTGTTCTCTTTAGCATATGAACCTATTTCTACTAATTCAGCCTTCCAAAGATCATCAAATCCTTTAATTATAACCCTACGTCATTTAAAATTTCTTCGCGCAGGCTTATGCAGCTCTTCAACCACCTCTCTTTTACTCATTTTTAAATAAAGTACCTATATAATATATATTTATATATATATATAATGAAAAGCAAACAATAAAATGTAATTAAAATTTATATTCTTTATATATATAACATTATATTATAATTATTTATTTTTTATTTTTTTATATAAATCCATCAGTTTGGAATATTTTAACATATGATGTTCTGCTGAATGACAAGGACAAGTATCTGGAACAGTTGTCATGTTGTCTGATGTATAGGGACATAATATATCTCAATGATATCCATACTCTTTGGTTTTAATTTGTATAGAATTTTTAAATAATTTTAAAAAATGAGAGTGAACTCTTAATTGTTCATAATGTTCCTCCAATAAAATATCTTCATATTTATCTAAAAAATTATTTAAAGTATATCCGATTTGATGAATATCCATTTCGAAAAGTAAATGAAAACTGACCCTAATTATTTTTTTATAAGTTCTAAACCACTTAATAAATCCAATGCTGACTGAGCTTGGCCTTCAGCTTTTTGCAGTCTCTCATTAATAAATTTAATTGGTTTTTTAATTTGAAATTCAATGACATCAGTCATCTTTGAAAATTTTTCATTTAACAATTCCGAGAATTTGATATGGATTTCCTCTAAACTAATTTGCATTTTTTCTTCTAATATTTTTAATTTTTCTTCTGCTAATTTAAGTTCTATAGATACTGTTGTCTCTAAATGATCAAACGTTTTTCTCATTTCGTTTTGTAATAGATCTTTCTGAAAGAAAATATGGTTATTTACAAAATTTTGTGTTGCTGCATCACGTCCCTCAATTGGTTCTTGAACACTTGATAATTTCCTTCAGAATTTAATTTGAAACCTATACCTGGAGGACCTTGAGTATGTAGTTTTCTAGAAAAAGAAGCTATACTACGTACAAATTTATCAAGTGACATTGTGGTTTTAACTGATTGTTAATGTAAATAGTTATTGTATTATATTTGCTTCTCTCAACTCTTCATTTATAGATACAATTTCATTGTGATGATTGTTGTTACCAGCTGTTTCTGATGCAATTAAAAGTCTTAATCTGTCAACTAATTCATTAGGATCATCCCAATAAACATAATGATTTGACTGATTTGTTTATTTTAAATGGATTTCTGGTGAAGAAGATTTATTAAAATAATTATGTAAATTGTGAAATTGATGACTCATCAATAATATTATCAGTTATAGATGACGTTTCAAATTTTATAGTATTTGGTGTTGAAGTTATAAATTTACTGTGAGTATTACTTTTGTTGCTAGGCGTTTTAACTTCCGGCTTAAATGATCTCAATAATTTTAAGGTGTTATCATCGCTAGCAGGCAATTTAATTTCCGGTTTGATAACATTATTTGAAAATTGTTGTTGTTGTTGTTGTTGTTGTTTGACAACATTTGTCAATTCTTTCAATGGTTTTGTAATTGGAGTGAAATCTTCTTCTCGAAAGCTTCTTCGATTACGGTCTTCTGATAGCTTCTGAACTTTTAAAGATTGAAATTTCTTTTTTAAATTTTTACGAGTTTTCATTAAATCTTTCATAAGTTGTTCATCCATTTTTTTTAAAATGTGGATTAGTTCAATTATTAACTGTAAATTATCGACTGAACTGTTCTCTTGCAAACTGCTAACTGATAATCCCTAACTGCTGACGTTAGTAACTGCCAACTGCTAACAGATCTTGGTTTAACTAAAATTTAGCAAATGCATCAAATTTTTTCTATATCGCCCATTATTTAAACCATTATCTTTGTAAATTAACAGAAAACCATAATTATCATTCCAGCAGCATACACTCAATTTTTTAAATTCATTAAATGACATATCAGAATTTACATGATCATTATATATATGTTTTAAATTTAAATCATCTTGCTTAAATATAATTAAAAAATTAGCATTATCTCTAACTAAATGCTTTGGAATTCTTGTATATGACTGACATAAATAAAAGCTATCTACTTCTTGGTGACGTCCCATACAAAAATAGGCTCTTATATTATCTTGTTTATCACAAGCTACATCATCAAAAATAAATATTGAGTTTGGTTGTGATGCCGGTGGTTCAATTACATCAGCATTATTTGAAAATTCGTTATATCCCATTCCTTTGATTAGTTTTATTAATTTTTTTAAATATTCATATTTAGGTTGATGCGATGATTTCGAGTAGATATATATGTTTTGAAATTTGAGCCTTTTATGATCTAAAAGCATACTTATTATAGCATTAGTTTTACCGCAATTTGAAGGTCCGACTATTAATCCTCTTATACTATCTGGAAAACATTCACCATGTCTTTTTATTTTCTTTTTTGGATTTTGATCAAAATATTTAACTTTAACTGCATTATCTAGTTTTATAAATTTCATTTTATAAAGCTGATTAGTATTTGAGTGACTTTACTTAGAAAAGCAGTCAATCACAGTTAATAAAAATTTAAATCTCTTTAAAATTTTGTTCTCTTTAGCATATGAACCCATTTCTACTAAATCAGCTTTCCAAAGATCATCAAAACCTTTAATTATAACCCTACGTCGTTTAAAATTTCTTCGCGCAGGCTTATGCAGCTCTTCAACCACCTCTCTTTTACTCATTTTTAAATAAAGTACCTATATAATATATATTTATATATATATATAATGAAAAGCAAACAATAAAATGTAATTAAAATTTATATTCTTTATATATATAACATTATATTATAATTATTTATTTTTTATTTTTTTATATAAATCCATCAGTTTGGAATATTTTAACATATGATGTTCTGCTGAATGACAAGGACAAGTATCTGGAACAGTTGTCATGTTGTCTGATGTATAGGGACATAATATATCTCAATGATATCCATACTCTTTGGTTTTAATTTGTATAGAATTTTTAAATAATTTTAAAAAATGAGAGTGAACTCTTAATTGTTCATAATGTTCCTCCAATAAAATATCTTCATATTTATCTAAAAAATTATTTAAAGTATATCCGATTTGATGAATATCCATTTCGAAAAGTAAATGAAAACTGACCCTAATTATTTTTTTATAAGTTCTAAACCACTTAATAAATCCAATGCTGACTGAGCTTGGCCTTCAGCTTTTTGCAGTCTCTCATTAATAAATTTAATTGGTTTTTTAATTTGAAATTCAATGACATCAGTCATCTTTGAAAATTTTTCATTTAACAATTCCGAGAATTTGATATGGATTTCCTCTAAACTAATTTGCAGTTTTTCTTCTAATATTTTTAATTTTTCTTCTGCTAATTTAAGTTCTATAGATACTGTTGTCTCTAAATGATCAAACGTTTTTCTCATTTCGTTTTGTAATAGATCTTTCTGAAAGAAAATATGGTTATTTACAAAATTTTGTGTTGCTGCATCACGTCCCTCAATTGGTTCTTGAACACTTGATAATTTCCTTCAGAATTTAATTTGAAACCTATACCTGGAGGACCTTGAGTATGTAGTTTTCTAGAAAAAGAAGCTATACTACGTACAAATTTATCAAGTGACATTGTGGTTTTAACTGATTGTTAATGTAAATAGTTATTGTATTATATTTGCTTCTCTCAACTCTTCATTTATAGATACAATTTCATTGTGATGATTGTTGTTACCAGCTGTTTCTGATGCAATTAAAAGTCTTAATCTGTCAACTAATTCATTAGGATCATCCCAATAAACATAATGATTTGACTGATTTGTTTATTTTAAATGGATTTCTGGTGAAGAAGATTTATTAAAATAATTATGTAAATTGTGAAATTGATGACTCATCAATAATATTATCAGTTATAGATGACGTTTCAAATTTTATAGTATTTGGTGTTGAAGTTATAAATTTACTGTGAGTATTACTTTTGTTGCTAGGCGTTTTAACTTCCGGCTTAAATGATCTCAATAATTTTAAGGTGTTATCATCGCTAGCAGGCAATTTAATTTCCGGTTTGATAACATTATTTGAAAATTGTTGTTGTTGTTGTTGTTGTTGTTTGACAACATTTGTCAATTCTTTCAATGGTTTTGTAATTGGAGTGAAATCTTCTTCTCGAAAGCTTCTTCGATTACGGTCTTCTGATAGCTTCTGAACTTTTAAAGATTGAAATTTCTTTTTTAAATTTTTACGAGTTTTCATTAAATCTTTCATAAGTTGTTCATCCATTTTTTTTAAAATGTGGATTAGTTCAATTATTAACTGTAAATTATCGACTGAACTGTTCTCTTGCAAACTGCTAACTGATAATCCCTAACTGCTGACGTTAGTAACTGCCAACTGCTAACAGATCTTGGTTTAACTAAAATTTAGCAAATGCATCAAATTTTTTCTATATCGCCCATTATTTAAACCATTATCTTTGTAAATTAACAGAAAACCATAATTATCATTCCAGCAGCATACACTCAATTTTTTAAATTCATTAAATGACATATCAGAATTTACATGATCATTATATATATGTTTTAAATTTAAATCATCTTGCTTAAATATAATTAAAAAATTAGCATTATCTCTAACTAAATGCTTTGGAATTCTTGTATATGACTGACATAAATAAAAGCTATCTACTTCTTGGTGACGTCCCATACAAAAATAGGCTCTTATATTATCTTGTTTATCACAAGCTACATCATCAAAAATAAATATTGAGTTTGGTTGTGATGCCGGTGGTTCAATTACATCAGCATTATTTGAAAATTCGTTATATTCCATTCCTTTGATTAGTTTTATTAATTTTTTTGAATATTCATATTTAGGTTGATGCGATGATTTCGAGTAGATATATATGTTTTGAAATTTGAGCCTTTTAGGATCTAAAAGCATACTTATTATAGCATTAGTTTTACCGCAATTTGAAGGTCCGACTATTAATCCTCTTATACTATCTGGAAAACATTCACCATGTCTTTTTATTTTCTTTTTTGGATTTTGATCAAAATTTTTAACTTTAACTGCATTATCTAGTTTTATAAATTTCATTTTATAAAGCTGATTAGTATTTGAGTGACTTCCTTAAACTAAACAACTTAATATTATGCCACTTTATAATAAATATTCAATCAGTAACCAAAAAACCGTTAATGGAAAAGGTGTAGTTAATTCTCTAATTAATAAACTGCCATTTGAAGCACATTTACCTGGTTATAATTATTGTGGTCCTGGGACAAAACTAGCAAAACGATTAGCACGAGGTGATAAAGGAATTAATGGTTTAGATGAGGCTTGTCGAGAGCATGATATAGCATATTCTCAAAATACTGATCAAAATCAACGGCATATAGCTGATAAAATATTGGCAGAGAAAGCTTGGCAAAGGACAAAAGCTAAAGACTCAAGTTTTGGTGAACGGTTAAATTCATATCTAGTTACAAACACAATGAGTTAGGCTCGGTATGGGTTTAAAAAAGAGAAAAAAGAAAATTTTAAGAAAAAAGAAAACTTCGAGAAAAAAGTCCTTGAAAAAAGCTATAAAGGAAGCTAAACTAGCTGTTAAAACTATAAAAAACCCGACGAATGATAAGAGTAATATAAAAACTGCTTTGCATGCTTCTAGAAAGTTTTCTAAAGGACAGAAAAAAAACATTAACATTCCTCGAATAATTCCTGTACCAAAAATTGGAGGAGTTTTACCTTTAATCCCTGTATTTGCTGCTCTATCTGCTATTGGAGCACTTTCAGGTGGGGCTGCAGGAATAACTAAAGCTGTAAACGATGCTAAAAATGCTCACAAAGAGTTAAAAGAAAGTCAACGTCATAATAAAATGATGGAAGCGATTGCATTAAAAGGAAGTAATGGATTGCATTTAAAAACATATAAAACAGGATTAGGTCTTTATTTGAATCCAAAAAACCATTAACTAAGCTACCCAATAGAGCTCTTACAAATATTGATATAATATAATATTTTCGAGGAGTTTTTATGAGAGATAATTTACCAATACGTAGACCTTGGAAATATGAATGTGGTATAATAAATTTGGATAATTCTATTGGAGATGGAACGCAATGGGTAGATTATTTTAAAAATGTGAAATAACTCATTATTTTGATAGTTTTGGAAATTTAAGACCACCATTAGATGTAATAAAATATTTAGGAGATAAGCTTACATATAATTATAATAAATATCAAAATTTTAATTCTTACAATTGTGGACATTTATGTTTAGAATTTTTATTTCATATTGTTAAAAAAAAAATATTATCAGTAAATAAAACATAATACAAAATAAAAAAAATTTTTTATTTTTAGTTTAGTTTTTTTAAACTGACCTACATTAATAATTTTGTTGAAGTTCAAGGTTATTTCTCTATATTTGAATATAAATGAAATAAAAAACTAACTGATAAAGAATAATTAGAATTTAGTTACAACAAAAGAAATTTAAACAGAATACACAACTGAAATATCTCATTATATCGATTAAATACATGTCAATAACATTAACTTTAAACGGAAACTCTTCCACATTGACAACTAATTATTTTCCCCCTATAGATCTAAAGGGAAGAGAATACACCTGCGGTTTAGTTGATTTCCAAACGTATAGCTCAATACCTAATATAGATGAGGATAATAATACATTTATTATTGATGATAAACCTATTACAATTCCAACAGGTTCATATGAAATTGGTGGTATTGAAGTATTTCTTAGGAAAACGTTGAATGTAACTAAAGCAGATAAGGAAAAATTAATTATAAGAGCAAATAATAATACATTAAAGTATGAAATTTTTGCTGATAAGGATATTGATTTTGAAAGAGAAGATACAATTGTAGGATTATTAGGTTTCAGTAAGAAGAAATTATTAGCCAATAAATGGCATACTTCAGATCTTTTTGTTGATATTAATAAAATAATAAATATAATAAGAGTAGAATGCAATATTGTTTCTGGAGCTTATATTAATGACAAAGAGGCTCACACTTTACATGAATTCTCTATTAACGTCAGTCCTGGCTATAAAATAATTGAAGTTCGTAAGAATGTAATTTATTTACCGGTAACTATTAATCAGATAAGTTATATTACTGTAAAACTCCTTGATCAGAACGATAATTTAATAAATTTTCGTGGAGAAACAATAACAATAAGATTCAGAATGATCGTATTTAATCAAAATTATCAATCCAATATACATTCACAGAATGATAAACATCACCTTAATTCATCAAAGTTAGTCAAAGGAGGTGGAAGTCAACATTTAAAATACAAAAAACTATTATCATTTGTAAATAAAGAATATTTAAAATCTCTTGGATATCTACTAAAAGTAAATTAAAATGGAACTCTTTAATGATCCTATTTTTGATGAAATTATAACTAGTGCTCATTGGCATTCATATTCACCATTCTTAAACACATTCGGATTAAGTGATATTATACGAATACAAATACAAAATCAAAACTTAAATATATTACCATCTACAAGTCTAATCTACATTGAAGGTTATATATCAAAACATGATGGAACAACTGTTACTCACACTAAACTAGTTAATAATGCTATACCATTTCTATTTGATGAAATTTGTTATGAACTTAATGGTAAGGAAATTGATCATAATCGTAATGTTGGAATAACTTCAACATTAAGAAACTATATTTCACTGAACCAAAATAAAAGTACAGCTTTATACAATGGAAGTTGGTCACCTGACGCATCAATTAAAGTAAATAATTTATATTTTAATTTTTGTATACCCTTAAAAAGATTAATAGGGTTTGCTGAAGACTACAAACACATTATTCCAAATGCAAAACATGAATTAATATTAACTCGTTCTCGATCAAATGATAATTCATTATTATGTAGCAGTGCTAATGCAAGTGAAAAACCAAAAACTACTATTACAAAAATATATTGGAAGGCTCAACATTTTAACTTAGCTGATAATCTTAAATTAAATTTATACAAAAAAATTGAAAATGGGTCAGTTATGAAAATTCCTTTAAAAATTGGGAATTACATGAATATCCTACATTACCAGCTGGAACTATACATCATATTTGGAATGTTAAAACAGCGTTACAACTTGAAAAACCTCGTTTTATTATTTTTGCTTTACAAACTGGTAAAGAAAATAAACTGGATGAAGATCCTTCAACTTTTGATTATTGTGATATTGAAAATATAAAAGTATATTTAAATTCAGAATCATATCCATATGAATATATAAATTTAGATTTTACAAAAAATCGTTATACTTTAGCATATGAAGCATATTCGAATTTTAGAAGCTTTTATTATAATAACTCAATATCAGAGATTTTAGTTTCATGCGACCACTTTAAAACTGAATCTCCAATCTTCATAATTGATACTCGTTATCAAAATGATAATCTTAAAATGGGTTCAGTTGATGTCAAAATTGAATTTAAGACTTTAAAAAAAATTCTTAAAAAGTCTTATTTTCCATGACCGTTTAGTCGAATTTAAACCGTTAACAGGGGAAGTTAACAAAATAATCTAAATTTCTAAATAAATGAACTCATCTGTAAAAATGACGCTTCAAGAAACTTTTACAACTTTTACAAACTTTTTCAAAAAATTTTACAAAATTTATGAAAACTTTAAATTTAAAAGATTTTTATCAGAACAATTCTTCAAATATATAAAAATGAATTATATAATCATTGATGTTCAAGGATTTCGAGATAATGACAATAAATTCATCTTAAAGGAAATAGGAGTTCTTTCATCACAAAATGAGATTCAACATTTTATCATTAAGCCACCATTCAGTTATCATTATCTAAACACAAAAATAAAGCAAATAAATAATTGGTTAACAAAAAATCATCATGGGTTTCAATGGTTCGACGGTAAAGCAAATTTTTCTGATGTCATCAACTTTTTAAAAATATTTGTAAATAATTATAACAAAATTTATGTAAAAGGTAGTGAAATAAAAATGGTTAGAAAAAAACTAAAAAATTTGCAATATAATTAATATGGATGACCATGATTCTACTAGTTTAAAAATTTTGCAGAATCAACAAATTCATTATTCTAAAAGATGTTCTTTTAACCATATTGGTGTTTGTGCTTCGGAAAATGTTTATTTATTGAACTTACTACTCTAGGTGATCACCCTCATCAAACTTAATCATCAACAAATAAAAAAAACAAAAAGTAAACTAAGTTATTATTTAATTGTAAAATGTACCTATTAATAATGATTAAAATAAAATTAAAGAACAGATTTACTTTAACATACTTTTTTTTCGTTTTACACTTGTTCTCATCTTTTCAGCTAATTTGTAAAAATCTATTAAAATTGTGTCTATACCTATAAAAGAGGAAAAAGGGCTCTGAAAATTGAGATACAATTTTAAAAATAAAAGAAAACAATATAAATTAAAATATTTATTTATTTATTTTATTATTTATTACATAATTATAAAATCGCCTGGCTTTCTTCTAGAAAATCGGCATCTTCATCATCCTTACCCTATGTATGCTCCATCGTCCCAGTCCATTCATCCTTTTTCTCGATTTTTAAATCGAATGTCTTACCTTTATGGCCATAATTCACCAATCCATTTGATCCATCATTTAGTTTGTTAATTTCTTCCTTGGTCAGGGTGTTAAACCGAATTGGAAGAAAAATTTGAAATTCCCCCAATTCTGCCGTTACTCTCTCTCCGAACTTCGTATTTATCTTCGTAAGTTTTTCTATTTTATATAATTTTTTATACAGTAACGTTGATACCGTGACTGTATTTTTAAATTTGCGCGCTTCGAATGTTTTATTTAAGTTGCTCAAAAAAATCATTGTATATTTTTTTTTTTTTTAATTGTTTAAATGAGTATTATTGAATGTCAATTAAAGTAACAAGTAAATAATTAATTAAAATGTCCGGTTTATTTATACTATTTTTTCTTATGCTGGTAATAAAAGATTTTTTAAACATTACTTTTTATCAATCTAATATACATAGATTCAGTAGAAAATGCTTTGAGGCTTAAATAACAGGATGAATGTGGTTTTATAGTATCCAAATTATTATTAAATCATTAATATAAAAACTTAGAATGCTTTTAAAGTATGACTATATGTTTTTTAAATGCTACGGAATTCCCTGGCGTAATGTAACAATTAAATTTCTAAATTATAATTTTTGTGTCTGTGAAAGAAAAAGCCGGATGATTGCGGTTTTATGGTACTTAAATTTATTTAAATTTAAATCATATATTTACAAATTTGATTCTCAAAGTAAATTCATTAATAATCTAATTCAGATTTTACAGAAATGTTCGAAATTTAAATAGCAGGATGATTGCGGTTTTATACATCAGACCTTTTCTTGAACAAAAATTAAAATGACAACAAAGTAAAATTATAAGATTTTATTTTTATTTCACAATATTTTTATTTTATTTTATTTTATTTTAAATTAACCCGTGTTCTAGACATTGTTTAAGATTTCAATAATGAATTACATAATGATTGGGATCTTCAAGGTCTGTAATTAACATGGAATTCTTCATAAATTGATTCATTTTATGTTCACAGCAAAATGGTAAATCTTTGTGTTCGTCATGCTTAGAAATGGGATATTCTAAATCTACTTCTAAAATATAACATATGTTAGAATCATTCGGTATATCTAAAATATTTGTTTCAAAATTTTCCACCCATTGAAAATCAGAAAAAGGTAGAAATTGCGACATAGCCCAACCATATAGGTTGACAACATCTAAGTACATAATAAACTTAGAAGTTTTGGAACCTCTAATTCCTTTTTTAATAAAATTATACATGTTAATATCCGTAAATAATTCAAGTTCAATTTTGGTATATTTTAACATGGCATCCCAATATAAGCCTGGTGCTGTATAATAATGACATGGATCTAAAGAATATATGTTCCTGCAAAGCTTACGGATATTTTCAAATATATCAGTTAAGAGCAAAACATCAGTTTTCAAATAAATTTCTAAATAGTCTTTAAGATTTTTACAGTTAAATTTTTTCCACACTATCTTAGCATGTTCATAATCTTCCTCAGAACAAATATAATCAGATAATGTATTATTAAAATTTTCACGAGATGGTAATTTTTCAAATGTAAGCTTTTCCCATGAATTTAAAAACTCATAAGGAAATGCACCTTTTCGTCTTGAAAGCATAAAATAATCAATAACATATCATAATCTCATAATCAATACATATTTTGCTAGTGCTACTTGGATCATCATTTGATAAATTACGGGCTAAATTATCAATACTTGAAGCCATAAATCTAAAAGAATCTAAAAATCTAATTTCAGTCACATTTTTTTCATCAATATTAATATATTTTGAAACAGAAATGTAATTTTCTTTGTTGATTGGTATCAATCTTATTTGACCGGCGTAATTTGATAGCGCTTTTATTAATAAATGGTAATCGTATTCCGAAAAATTGTGAAATAACACTGGAATGAAATTAGCGTGTGAATAATTTAAATTATTATGAGCAGGTCCTCGGTATGTGCCGGTTAAATGACAATGGTCAGCAACCCTATCTATACCTAAATCTAATTCACAAATATGACATATTTTACATTCTATCTGATATTCTTTTTCTGCATTAGTTAACATTTTCATTGGTATCACTTTTTGAAGGTATTCACGAGAAATATCAATAACATCTTCAATTAATTTATCTATAAAAATATCAATACAATTCTCACCTGTGTGCATTCTAAATAAATCCCAATTTTGATTGAAGGAGCATTTTATATTGTATGCAAATGCACATGGAATATGTTCTTGAATGTCTGTTGTTGATGATTTTATTTCTTCAGGATGGCATATATAAATATCTTGAAGTAAACATTCAAAATCAGCGTAAACGATAAACGGTACATCAATTTTTCTTTCATATTTGGTAAATTGTATCCATTTCTTTTCCTGAGTAGGCATCAACGTAACAATTTTACAACATTCTTTTTTATGTATATGATAAGAAACTTCATTATGAAAATATTGTAAGCATGAATTGCATAAGTGTAAACCATGACCATGTCGTGTTATTTGCAATCTAATAAAAAGATTAATAAAAGATTAATATGCTTACTTTTTCTTCTTTGGTTCAATAATAAGAGCCTACTATTTCATAAAAAACCATTTTTTGTGTGCCAGTTTCTTCAATTCCAAAAACATTCACACTAATAGTAGGATTCAATTCTTCAAATTGATCAATGCTCCCCACTTTAAGCGGGAATTCCAAATTACCGAATTCTAAAGTGGATTCTTCAAAATTTTCATTTAAATGAATGATGCTACTTTCAATATCGATTATTCTATAAATAGATGTTCTTTGTAAATTTTGATTTCCCTTATAAAGAGCTGATATTATACTCCATTTAAAGCAATATTCATCTGAATTCTTAACGTTAATACAAGCATTTTTTTTTCTCAATAAATTTAGGTAATGGCAAATATTGTGAACATCGTAAAGGCTTGTACTGATTAATGTTAATTTCTACGTGTAAAATACGTGATAAAGCCCAACCGCTATCTCGTTCTTGAAACTCATCATTTTTTTTTACAATATTATTTAACCATATCATCATAAAATTTTGAAAGCTGCTTACTTTGATTGACAATTCTCATTCTAGTATTGAAAGATTTCACCGATAGATCCATATTACCTTCATATTCCTCACATTTACCATCATAATTGGAAACTTTAATATATTCAGCAAATAATTCCAAATTATATTTGAGAGCTTTATGTTTTTCTAATGCAGTTTGCAACAATTTAATTAATTTATCTTTTCCATTAATAAGAAACTCATTAGGTGATTTTAATTCTTCCACATCGTTATCATATATAAACGACTCTATCCTCTCATTAAAAATACTTTTAACACACTTAAGGCCATCTTCAATAATAGTAACCAAATTTTTTCTATGTTTAAGAGTTCTTATGTGATACATCCATTCCTTAATGGGAATAGAAATTTCACAAGAAGAGCAATATTTTTCTTCACTTGCAGAATTATGGTTTGAACTGCGTTTCATTTTACTTAATAGATTTAACTTTTACTATTTGAAACCAAATATTTCTTTAGGAATGACAAAATTTTTCATTATTATTTAATTTATATACCAGAATAATTCATAATCCACATCTTTTTAAATTAACAATAGGAATCCCCTGACGTCATTTCAAATTTTTATTTTACAACTTTAAAAATTTTTTGGGTAGTTTTTAAATATTATATATTATTAATACAGATAAGAAATTCTTTTTCTAAATTTCAAACAAAAAAAAAAACCGCAAACATTATTTCTTATCCCTTTTTTTTCTTTTTCTTCCTTTATACAAAATTACAAACTTTTGATTCAAAAATTTAATAACAAATGCCCTTATCAAAAATTTCATTTTACTTCAAAGTCTAAATACATATTTTCTTTCTTTCATTATTCAAAACCGCACTAAAAATTAAAATAATTCTCTTATCGCAAATACTTAAAACTCTCCCTTTAACTATAGGATATTATAATGTCAACAGAATTTTCATAATATTATTTAAGTACCAAAAGCTTCGATTCCAACTGATTATTATGCAAATTCAAAATAAATAAAATTTAAAATTTTTCAGTCTCCTACAACTTTGTACTTGTTTTTAGCAATTTAGTACGGGTGCCTGCTCAGATCAGATTAGTTTCTTTAAATCCTCGTGATGCATTTTATGGCAGTAGAACGGGAAATACACATATTATAAATGTAAACAAGGAGAAAAAATTAAATACATAGATGTATGTTCCTTATGATGCAAACGGGGAAAATTTCCCATAAACCATCCTAAGATTTATGTTGGAGAAGATACTTGCTCCAAGTTAAACAGAATGACTATTGACGGTATTATTAAATGTAAAATCTTACCACCAACAAATCTATTACACCCCGTGCTACCTGTCAAACAAAATAATAAATTGATGTTCTCACTATGTAACATTTGTAGTGAACAAAAATATCAAGGAAAATATTGTGAACATACAGACGATGAAAGAGCATTAGTAGGAACTTGGTTAATTGATGAAATTAAAAAACCAAATGAAAAAGGGTATAAACTTTTAAATATTTATGAAGTTCGGGAATACGAAACAGTAAAATATGACAATTGCAATGGTATTGATGGTGTATTCACTAAAATGATGAATAAATTTATAAAAAGCTTCTGGGTGGCCAATAAAATGTCAAACTCAAAAAGAAAAGGAATAATATATTGATAGTTTTTTTGAAAAGGAAGAAATTAAATTAGAATACGATAAAGTAGTTAATAACCCTGGTTTAAGATCTTTTGCTAAGATTATTTTAAAGAGAAAATTTGGGCAAAGAGAAAATCAACAACAAACCAGCATTATAAATCAACCTTTTAAACTTTATGAGTTAATAACAAACCCTTCTGTAGAAGTATGTCACATATTTCCTGTAAATGAAGAAAACATAGTGATTAGCTGGAAATATAAAGAAGAAGCAGTAACTTCTTTATCTACTGTCAACGTAAGTATCGCTGCTTATACAACAACACTTACTCGTCTTCAAAATTACAGTTATCTAGAGAAGTTAGATAGTAGAGTATTATATTACGTCATTTCAGAAAATATTCGTCGAAATAAAAATCAAGATGTACTTACGATTCCCGAAATAAAAAAATATCAACCAAAATCGTCAAAACGAAAATTTAATGAAGATGGTAGTTCTTTACCAGAAAACAGAAAAAAGCAAATGTTGATAAGTAAATCAAAATAGTATTCATTCCAATTTGAACATTTTTATTTGTATTGTAAAAATATTTGTTTGTATATTAATTTAAAATTTTTAAGAATGTAATAAAGATTTAAACAAAAAAATTCTACATGTAAAAGTAGACATTATTTGCATATATAT
Organism: Poecilobothrus nobilitatus; assembly: GCA_947095535.1. Taxonomy (NCBI): domain Eukaryota; kingdom Metazoa; phylum Arthropoda; class Insecta; order Diptera; family Dolichopodidae; genus Poecilobothrus; species Poecilobothrus nobilitatus. Next base: position 111,570,663 of record OX352772.1, read on the forward strand.
ACTAAGTATATACAGTTCTATTCTTTCGATTTCTTTTATGATCATTACATTTTTCAGAATCTTAATACATTATTAATTATTATCTTGTTATTACTAGAATATTGCAATTTTTTAAAACCAGGAACTATACCATCATAGTATCATTCAACTTTTGCATTATATTCTTTTTATATCAATTCCTTGCTTTGACTAGATAAGTGATTTGTATACTCGTATATTAATTTAACAATAACAAAAACAAGTCTTAAATTTTTTTTTAGTTTAAAACTAGAAATTTTTGAATTATTTTTTATTCCATACAAAACAAAAACAAAAAAACATAAATGCATATCAAGAGTAAAGAGTATATCTTTAGTTTAATCAGTTCCATATTTTTGATTTGTTGTTTGTTTTCTTTTTATTCATATTTTCTGAACATTCTTAATTAAAAAATAAAAAAAAATATCTTACACGACCTGCAGCCAGCTAATTAATGACTTTCGTTTTCTCTTTTCTTCTATAAATTCTTCTATCCAGAAGAGAACACATTTTTATGTAGACAAAAAAAAAATCTATAGTTATCTTACTTTAATTTTTTTTCTTTATGCTAACAGAAAAAAAAAAACAAAAAAAAAAACAGGATTACACTTTTTCTTTTCAATTTTAAAGATGCGCTGTAGATTTAAAAATAAAAAAATTTTTTCTGTTTTTTATTTTTATATTAAAAATATTTTTTTTTATAAATTTACATTTGCCTATAGAACAAAAAATAAAATAAAAGTTTTAATTCTTATTCTTTTAAAACTAGAATGTTAAAAAATTTATTGAAGCCCATACTTTTTTTTACTCTAAACATTTTTCAAGGAAGGTAGATAGGTACATTATTTTGCTATTATAAAGAACAAGTTTTTTATTTTCATTTCCTTTAAATGCAACAATTTTTTCTTTTCAATTTTAAAGATGCGCTGTAGATTTAAAAGTAAAAAATTTTTTTCTGTTTTTTATTTTCATATAAGAAATTTTCTTACTACTTTTATATGTGCGCCTAGTATTTAAACTTCTGTTATACAATTTTGTTTATTAAGGGCCGCCCCTACTTTAAATTGTTTAACACTTAACTTCCTACTATACAACCATTTGGAACTTATAAGTTAACAACCCACACATACAACCTAACTTAAAACCTAAACCAAAACAATCAAAACAAGTTCTTGAGCTACTAACCAAGCATGACCTAAAGTTAATAATTCATATGTGTACGATTTACTTAAGTTTAAGAAGAGCATTAAAACATCTTTCTTCAAAATGTCCCTCCAAATTTTCCTACCTATCTCTCATAATCCAAATTTCCCAATTCCAATTTCCCCAATTATCCTTCCCTCATCCCTATCCACAAAACCAAAGTGTACATTTGTATGAAAGGTTCCATCCTAAAGTTTGGTTTTAAAGGGAGGTGGTTTTGGTTGGTTAAAGTCCAACACTACCCTGCTGAAATCTTGAGTAAAGTATCAAAATATGTACTAGAAAGGGCTAAAAAAGCGATCTACTACGCTCTATTCAACAGTCGCCTCAGCTGTGGTATTAAAATATGGGGAAGGTCCTGGTAAAAAAATTTTGATGAATAACAGATTATCCAAAACAAAGCACTAAAAATTTTATTTAGCTATGATTGGTGCGAAAATACACGAAGGATCCACAAATTAAATAACTTATTATTAAAAAAAGATGCGATAAAATTAAATCTTATATTACACATTCATAGCATAGAAAAAAACCAAATACACACCATTACTAGTCTACCAAAATGGGAAGATAAACACCAGGTCAATACAAGAAGTAAAAAATGAATACATATAGATTTCAAAAGAAGAACTAACTATATGGGGCCTCAACAACACTGAATTAACTGCAAAACGAATTATGTAAAATGTACATATTTATGTACGAATAAAACATATCTTTTAATTAAAAATTTTAGATTATATAATAATTCTCAGCCAACTGTTTACGCGGCATAATATTTAACATCAGAAATAGATATCTTGCTTTTTTTTATTTTTACCACTTGAAGCAGTTCATGCTTAAATAATGAATCAAATTGAATTAAAATAAAACAAAAATTAACTTATTATATTTCATTTAACTTTTTTAATCTTTGAAAAATGATAATTGTTGTTTGTGTTTTTATTACATAATATTGGATTTTATTGAATTTTTCTACATACCTATAATTATCTTTGTTCTTACAAATTGTATTTTTTTTTCATTTACATATTTATAGATAATCTTACTCTGAATTTTAATTTTTTAAATCTTTAACAACAAAATTAAAAAAAAATTAAAAAAATGAAAAACAAATTATAATTAATCTCAAATTTAAAATGTATGTAAAAATGATTATATAAGCCTTATCATGCGAATAATCTCTTTAGGCATAATTGAAATAAAAATAAATAAACAAATGTGAATGAATTAGATTCAATATACAAATTAAATTATAATTTATGTTAAATTACATAAAAATTTATATTAATTTTAGCTTTTTTAACAATATTATTTAACCATATCATCATAAAATTTTGAAAACTGCTTACTTTGATTGACAATTCTCATTCTAGTATTGAAAGATTTCACCGATAGATCCATATTACCTTCATATTCCTCACATTTACCATCATAATTGGAAACTTTAATATATTCAGCAAATAATTCCAAATTATATTTGAGAGCTTTATGTTTTTCTAATGCAGTTTGCAACAATTTAATTATTTTATCTTTTCCATTAATAAGAAACTCATTAGGTGATTTTAATTCTTCCACATCGTTATCATATATAAACGACTCTATCCTCTCATTAAAAATACTTTTAACACACTTAAGGCCATCTTCAATAATAGTAGCCAAATTTCTTCTATGTTTAAGAGTTCTTATGTGATACATCCATTCCTTAATGGGAATAGAAATTTCACAAGAAGAGCAATATTTTTCTTCACTTGCAGAATTATGGTTTGAACTGCGTTTCATTTTACTTAATAGATTTAACTTTTACTATTTGAAACCAAATATTTCTTTAGGAATGACAAAATTTTTCATTATTATTTAATTTATATACCAGAATAATTCATAATCCACATCTTTTTAAATTAACAATAGGAATCCCCTGACGTCATTTCAAATTTTTATTTTACAACTTTAAAAATTTTTTGGGTAGTTTTTAAATATTATATATTATTAATACAGATAAGAAATTCTTTTTCTAAATTTCAAACAAAAAAAAAAACCGCAAACATTATTTCTTATCCCTTTTTTTTCTTTTTCTTCCTTTATACAAAATTACAAACTTTTGATTCAAAAATTTAATAACAAATGCCCTTATCAAAAATTTCATTTTACTTCAAAGTCTAAATACATATTTTCTTTCTTTCATTATTCAAAACCGCACTAAAAATTAAAATAATTCTCTTATCGCAAATACTTAAAACTCTCCCTTTAACTATAAGATATTATAATGTCAACAGAATTTTCATAATATTATTTAAGTACCAAAAGCTTCGATTCCAACTGATTATTATGCAAATTCAAAATAAATAAAATTTAAAATTTTTCAGTCTCCTACAACTTTGTACTTGTTTTTAGCAATTTAGTACGGGTGCCTGCTCAGATCAGATTAGTTTCTTTAAATCCTCGTGATGCATTTTATGGCAGTAGAACGGGAAATACACATATTATAAATGTAAACAAGGAGAAAAAATTAAATACATAGATGTATGTTCCTTATGATGCAAACGAGGAAAATTTCCCATAAACCATCCTAAGATTTATGTTGGAGAAGATACTTGCTCCAAGTTAAACAGAATGACTATTGACGGTATTATTAAATGTAAAATCTTACCACCAACAAATCTATTACACCCCGTGCTACCTGTCAAACAAAATAATAAATTGATGTTCTCACTATGTAACACTTGTAGTGAACAAAAATATCAAGGAAAATATTGTGAACATACAGACGATGAAAGAGCATTAGTAGGAACTTGGTTAATTGATGAAATTAAAAAACCAAATGAAAAAGGGTATAAACTTTTAAATATTTATGAAGTTCGGGAATACGAAACAGTAAAATATGACAATTGCAATGGTATTGATGGTGTATTCACTAAAATGATGAATAAATTTATAAAAAGCTTCTGGGTGGCCAATAAAATGTCAAACTCAAAAAGAAAAGGAATAATATATTGATAGTTTTTTTGAAAAGGAAGAAATTAAATTAGAATACGATAAAGTAGTTAATAACCCTGGTTTAAGATCTTTTGCTAAGATTATTTTAAAGAGAAAATTTGGGCAAAGAGAAAATCAACAACAAACCAGCATTATAAATCAACCTTTTAAACTTTATGAGTTAATAACAAACCCTTCTGTAGAAGTATGTCACATATTTCCTGTAAATGAAGAAAACATAGTGATTAGCTGGAAATATAAAGAAGAAGCAGTAACTTCTTTATCTACTGTCAACGTAAGTATCGCTGCTTATACAACAACACTTACTCGTCTTCAAAATTACAGTTATCTAGAGAAGTTAGATAGTAGAGTATTATATTACGTCATTTCAGAAAATATTCGTCGAAATAAAAATCAAGATGTACTTACGATTCCCGAAATAAAAAAATATCAACCAAAATCGTCAAAACGAAAATTTAATGAAAATGGTAGTTCTTTACCAGAAAACAGAAAAAAGCAAATGTTGATAAGTAAATCAAAATAGTATTCATTCCAATTTGAACATTTTTATTTGTATTGTAAAAATATTTGTTTGTATATTAATTTAAAATTTTTAAGAATGTAATAAAGATTTAAACAAAAAAATTCTACATGTAAAAGTAGACATTATTTGCATATATATACTAAGTATATACAGTTCTATTCTTTCGATTTCTTTTATGATCATTACATTTTTCAGAATCTTAATACATTATTAATTATTATCTTGTTATTACTAGAATATTGCAATTTTTTAAAACCAGGAACTATACCATCATAGTATCATTCAACTTTTGCATTATATTCTTTTTATATCAATTCCTTGCTTTGACTAGATAAGTGATTTGTATACTCGTATATTAATTTAACAATAACAAAAACAAGTCTTAAATTTTTTTTTAGTTTAAAACTAGAAATTTTTGAATTATTTTTTATTCCATACAAAACAAAAACAAAAAAACATAAATGCATATCAAGAGTAAAGAGTATATCTTTAGTTTAATCAGTTCCATATTTTTGATTTGTTGTTTGTTTTCTTTTTATTCATATTTTCTGAACATTCTTAATTAAAAAATAAAAAAAAATATCTTACACGACCTGCAGCCAGCTAATTAATGACTTTCGTTTTCTCTTTTCTTCTATAAATTCTTCTATCCAGAAGAGAACACATTTTTATGTAGACAAAAAAAAAATCTATAGTTATCTTACTTTAATTTTTTTTCTTTATGCTAACAGAAAAAAAAAAAACAAAAAAAAAAAACAGGATTACACTTTTTCTTTTCAATTTTAAAGATGCGCTGTAGATTTAAAAATAAAAAAATTTTTTCTGTTTTTTATTTTTATATTAAAAATTTTTTTTTTATAAATTTACATTTGCCTATAGAACAAAAAATAAAATAAAAGTTTTAATTCTTATTCTTTTAAAACTAGAATGTTAAAAAATTTATTGAAGCCCATACTTTTTTTTTTTTACTCTACACATTTTTCAAGGAAGGTAGATAGGTACATTATTTTGCTATTATAAAGAACAAGTTTTTTATTTTCATTTCCTTTAAATGCAACAATTTTTTCTTTTCAATTTTAAAGATGCGCTGTAGATTTAAAAGTAAAAAATTTTTTTCTGTTTTTTATTTTCATATAAGAAATTTTCTTACTACTTTTATATGTGCGCCTAGTATTTAAACTTCTGTTATACAATTTTGTTTATTAAGGGCCGCCCCTACTTTAAATTGTTTAACACTTAACTTCCTACTATACAACCATTTGGAACTTATAAGTTAACAACCCACACATACAACCTAACTTAAAACCTAAACCAAAACAATCAAAACAAGTTCTTGATCTACTAACCAAGCATGACCTAAAGTTAATAATTCATATGTGTACGATTTACTTAAGTTTAAGAAGAGCATTAAAACATCTTTCTTCAAAATGTCCCTCCAAATTTTCCTACCTATCTCTCATAATCCAAATTTCCCAATTCCAATTTCCCCAATTATCCTTCCCTCATCCCTATCCACAAAACCAAAGTGTACATTTGTATGAAAGGTTCCATCCTAAAGTTTGGTTTTAAAGGGAGGTGGTTTTGGTTGGTTAAAGTCCAACACTACCCTGCTGAAATCTTGAGTAAAGTATCAAAATATGTACTAGAAAGGGCTAAAAAAGCGATCTACTACGCTCTATTCAACAGTCGCCTCAGCTGTGGTATTAAAATATGGGGAAGGTCCTGGTAAAAAAATTTTGATGAATAACAGATTATCCAAAACAAAGCACTAAAAATTTTATTTAGCTATGATTGGTGCGAAAATACACGAAGGATCCACAAATTAAATAACTTATTATTAAAAAAAGATGCGATAAAATTAAATCTTATATTACACATTCATAGCATAGAAAAAAACCAAATACACACCATTACTAGTCTACCAAAATGGGAAGATAAACACCAGGTCAATACAAGAAGTAAAAAATGAATACATATAGATTTCAAAAGAAGAACTAACTATATGGGGCCTCAACAACACTGCATTAACTGCAAAACGAATTATGTAAAATGTACATATTTATGTACGAATAAAACATATCTTTTAATTAAAAATTTTAGATTATATAATAATTCTCAGCCAACTGTTTACGCGGCATAATATTTAACATCAGAAATAGATATCTTGCTTTTTTTTATTTTTACCACTTGAAGCAGTTCATGCTTAAATAATGAATCAAATTAAATTAAAATAAAACAAAAATTAACTTATTATATTTCATTTAACTTTTTTAATCTTTGAAAAATGATAATTGTTGTTTGTTTTTTATTACATAATATTGGATTTTATTGAATTTTTCTACATACCTATAATTATCTTTGTTCTTACAAATTGTATTTTTTTTTCATTTACATATTTATAGATAATCTTACTCTGAATTTTAATTTTTTAAATCTTTAACAACAAAATTAAAAAAAAATTAAAAAAATGAAAAACAAATTATAATTAATCTTAAATTTAAAATGTATGTAAAAATGATTATATGAGCCTTATCATGCGAATAATCTCTTTAGGCATAATTGAAATAAAAATAAATAAACAAATGTGAATGAATTAGATTCAATATACAAATTAAATTATAATTTATGTTAAATTACATAAAAATTTATATTAATTTTAGCTTTTTTAACAATATTATTTAACCATATCATCATAAAATTTTGATAGCTGCTTACTTTGATTGACAATTCTCATTCTAGTATTGAAAGATTTCACCGATAGATCCATATTACCTTCATATTCCTCACATTTACCATCATAATTGGAAACTTTAATATATTCAGCAAATAATTCCAAATTATATTTGAGAGCTTTATGTTTTTCTAATGCAGTTTGCAACAATTTAATTATTTTATCTTTTCCATTAATAAGAAACTCATTAGGTGATTTTAATTCTTCCACATCGTTATCATATATAAACGACTCTATCCTCTCATTAAAAATACTTTTAACACACTTAAGGCCATCTTCAATAATAGTAGCCAAATTTTTTCTATGTTTAAGAGTTCTTATGTGATACATCCATTCCTTAATGGGAATAGAAATTTCACAAGAAGAGCAATATTTTTCTTCACTTGCAGAATTATGGTTTGAACTGCGTTTCATTTTACTTAATAGATTTAACTTTTACTATTTGAAACCAAATATTTCTTTAGGAATGACAAAATTTTTCATTATTATTTAATTTATATACCAGAATAATTCATAATCCACATCTTTTTAAATTAACAATAGGAATCCCCTGACGTCATTTCAAATTTTTATTTTACAACTTTAAAAATTTTTTGGGTAGTTTTTAAATATTATATATTATTAATACAGATAAGAAATTCTTTTTCTAAATTTCAAACAAAAAAAAAAACCGCAAACATTATTTCTTATCCCTTTTTTTTCTTTTTCTTCCTTTATACAAAATTACAAACTTTTGATTCAAAAATTTAATAACAAATGCCCTTATCAAAAATTTCATTTTACTTCAAAGTCTAAATACATATTTTCTTTCTTTCATTATTCAAAACCGCACTAAAAATTAAAATAATTCTCTTATCGCAAATACTTAAAACTCTCCCTTTAACTATAGGATATTATAATGTCAACAGAATTTTCATAATATTATTTAAGTACCAAAAGCTTCGATTCCAACTGATTATTATGCAAATTCAAAATAAATAAAATTTAAAATTTTTCAGTCTCCTACAACTTTGTACTTGTTTTTAGCAATTTAGTACGGGTGCCTGCTCAGATCAGATTAGTTTCTTTAAATCCTCGTGATGCATTTTATGGCAGTAGAACGGGAAATACACATATTATAAATGTAAACAAGGAGAAAAAATTAAATACATAGATGTATGTTCCTTATGATGCAAACGGGGAAAATTTCCCATAAACCATCCTAAGATTTATGTTGGAGAAGATACTTGCTCCAAGTTAAACAGAATGACTATTGACGGTATTATTAAATGTAAAATCTTACCACCAACAAATCTATTACACCCCGTGCTACCTGTCAAACAAAATAATAAATTGATGTTCTCACTATGTAACACTTGTAGTGAACAAAAATATCAAGGAAAATATTGTGAACATACAGACGATGAAAGAGCATTAGTAGGAACTTGGTTAATTGATGAAATTAAAAAACCAAATGAAAAAGGGTATAAACTTTTAAATATTTATGAAGTTCGGGAATACGAAACAGTAAAATATGACAATTGCAATGGTATTGATGGTGTATTCACTAAAATGATGAATAAATTTATAAAAAGCTTCTGGGTGGCCAATAAAATGTCAAACTCAAAAAGAAAAGGAATAATATATTGATAGTTTTTTTGAAAAGGAAGAAATTAAATTAGAATACGATAAAGTAGTTAATAACCCTGGTTTAAGATCTTTTGCTAAGATTATTTTAAAGAGAAAATTTGGGCAAAGAGAAAATCAACAACAAACCAGCATTATAAATCAACCTTTTAAACTTTATGAGTTAATAACAAACCCTTCTGTAGAAGTATGTCACATATTTCCTGTAAATGAAGAAAACATAGTGATTAGCTGGAAATATAAAGAAGAAGCAGTAACTTCTTTATCTACTGTCAACGTAAGTATCGCTGCTTATACAACAACACTTACTCGTCTTCAAAATTACAGTTATCTAGAGAAGTTAGATAGTAGAGTATTATATTACGTCATTTCAGAAAATATTCGTCGAAATAAAAATCAAGATGTACTTACGATTCCCGAAATAAAAAAATATCAACCAAAATCGTCAAAACGAAAATTTAATGAAAATGGTAGGGTAAAGTGCCCTATTTCAAGCCTCCTACCAGTTCTGAGCCCCTACGAACAAAATTACTAAAAAGCTAAGAAGAACGTATTATTTTGAAAGTTTCAACCGTTTTATTATAAAAAACACTCTTCCCGCCATTATTTTTTTATCTGACATTTACGTATTTTAATTTAGTTGCATGTTTTATTTAGAAGTGAATGGTCGTACCTCTACAATATTTTTAAAAAGTGTAAAGTTTTAACAAATTTGCTAAGCACCCAGATAAGTTAAACTTATAAGTAAGTAAATTTTTATTTATATTTTATTAGCACAGTTAGTTTTATCAAGTATTTTTTATTATTTATAAATAAAAACTGAATAATTTTAACAAAATTTTGTAAAATATATGGAAAAACAAGAGGGCTCATATCTGGACTAAAAAAAAATATAATTTCCTATTTTGAGCCCCAGGGCTCATAATAGAAATTAAAAAAGAAAATTATTTATCCAATTATGAGCCATATCTCTGTACTACTTAAGTAACTAGGTATGTTTTTCAACCAATTCTAAACTAGGTACCTACCTACCTAGTTTTTTTTAGGAAATTAATTTAAAATGCCACCCAAACGAAAATATAACATCAGCGATATTGAATTGGCTTTGAATGAAATCCATTCAAAAGTTTCGTCAATACATGCAGCTGCTAGAAAGTACAATATACCACGCCCTACATTACAAAATAGAATTCATCAGCGGTCTCGAAGATCTAGAACTGGTCCTGATACAGTTTTGAATCCCATAGAAGAGAAAAATATTGTAAATTGGATCTTTGAAAATCACAAAAGAGGATTTCCTAGAAGGAAGCACGAAGTATGTGGAGTAGTTAAGGAGTTCTTGGATAGTTCTCAACGAAAAACAATCTTTGTGAACAATTTACCTGGTAACAAATGGTATAATTCTTTTTTAAAAAGGCACCCTGAAGTTTCTATTAGAACACCAGAACCTGTAACCAATTCGAGTGCAGTATTATCAGAAAGAAATATTAGAGGTTGGTTCTGCCAAATTCAAGGGTATTTTAAAGAAAAGAATATATCAGATATACTTGAACATCCGTCAAGAATATTCAATGGTGACGAGTCGGGATTTTTATTATGCCCAAAGGGTGGTACAGTTTTAGCCCCCAAAGGAGCGAAAAACGTGTACGAAACAGACAGGGGTAGGGCAAAAGAAAGCATAACAGTAATGTTTTGTTTTTCAGCTAATGCATTAATAATTCCACCTACTATTATATTTCCTTATAAAAGAATTCCTAAGTAAATATTGGAATCAATATCAAAAGGCATAAGATATATGACAACAGATTCAGGTTGGATGACATCTGAAGCCTTTTTTTATTATGTTAAAGAGGTGTTTTATCCATTTTTAGTGGAAAATCATATTGTTTTTCCAGTTGTTCTTTATGTTGACGGTCACAAAACTCATTTAACTTTAAATTTATCCAAAATATGCGAAGAACTGAAAATCATATTAATTTGTCTGTACCCAAATGCCACAAGAATTCTGCAACCTGCAGATGTGGCTTTATTTAAGCCAGTAAAATTAGGTTGGCAAAAAGAAGTACAAAAATGGCGAATTGAAAATATCGATCAGCAATTCTCAAAAAAAAATTTTGCACCAGTTTTAAAATTTGTGGTCGATAAATATGTCAAAAGAGATACAGTAGTAAATGGATTCCGTGCTTGTGGACTTTATCCTTTTAACGCAGATGCAATTGACTATTCAAAATGCTTAGGAAGATCCACTTGTATAGTTGAAAATGCTCAGTTAAATGATGAAATAATAACTGAAAAAATTAATGTTATAAATCTCGAAGATTTTGTTAAAATTATTGGACATGAAAAAACAAAGGAACTGGAAACTTTGACCAAAGTTCCTGTACATACTCAGAAGATTTTCTTTGTCTTTATCGATTATATACGAAATTAGGAGGAATTACTACTCAAAATATTGTAAGTTATGTCTGTTTTAAGCTTTTAAATATAATAAGCTTTTTAAATTTACTTTCAAATAATTTTTAGAATGCGGTTTTAAATAAAAATAATGATGATATTGAGAAAGATATTTCTGATATTTTAAACGAAAATAATAATTCAAATGTTAATATAGAGCTTACCGATTTGCAAATTGGACAAAATATTATTATTTCGCAAGCCGAGGAAGTTAATTATTTTGATTCTGACGTAAAGAAATTATTTTAATTGCCGGTTCTTATATAACAAGTTAATTTTTCCTTACAGATGCACTGTACCCCCCTCAAAGTTTTTGACATTAATAAAATTCCAATTTTAATAGAAGAAAATGAAAAACAGAATAATTCTTCAAATAGTATAGTAACTTATCTCAAAATTGCTAAAACGCCAGCTAGAAAGGGAGTAAAAAATGTTGAACGCAAAAGTTTCATAATTTCATCTACTCCTTATCAAAAGGCAATTATGTTAAAGAATGACAACAAAATGATATTTGAAAAACAGAAAGAACAACGAAAAATTGAAAGAATGGAAAAGAAAAAACTGAAAGAACAAGAATTGAAAGAAAATCTGAAACACAAGACCAAAAAATCTTCTAATCTCCATCAAAAAAATACAAAAAGACCAAAAAATCTTCAAATCTTGAAATCTAAGGGGAATCCAAAAATTAAAGCTGATAACGTAAAGAGTAATAAACCGTTAGTTGAGAAAAACAAACTTGTTAATACTTTTGGTGAGTATTAATGAAATTGGTTATTATTGCTGGATTTTAAAATTATTTTTTTAAACTATAGATGATAAAACCAGTCAATCAAAACTAGCATCAAAGCAAAGGGGCTTAAATTACAAGGAGCCTCATGTTCGAAACCTCTTTACGCCAACTTTACTTGAGCAAATTGATAATGATACTGTAAACCTAGATATTATTGTAGCCGGATTGTGCTGTGATTGTGGTTTAAACATCAGCAAAATTGATGTAGGAATTGAGTGCTTTATTTGTAACAAAGCTTACCATCTCAAATGTACCCCGAAAATTTGTGGGGATTTGGAATATTTTAGTTGCAAAAAGTGTACTTAAAAAAATAATTTTAAAATTTTGATTAATATATTTTTCTTTATTAATAATTATTATAATAATTTGCAATTAGAATGCAAATAGAGTGCAATTAAATACAACGTAGTGTGCAATGAATGCAATGTTTCTTTTATATTTTTCAACTAAATATTATAATAATATATCTTTGTTTTGCTTGTAGAAAATTTGTTTTTGTTTTACTCAAATTTAAATGTTCGCAGATATTAGGTAAAAGTTTTGCAATTATTGCAAAAATAAATAACAAAACTTATTATTCTGGTAAAATACCCAAGGGGCTCATAACTGGATAAACTGACGGCTCATAATAGGAAAAAACAGGGCTCATATTTGGATAATGGGTATTTCAAATTTAAATTAATATTTTTGTTATATTTTTCAATGCCAACAAAATTTCTAAACTATACAATTATTTAACAAATATTAAAATAATATTATGAAACACACTGTTTTCATGAAATCCGAACCAGTAAAATATATCGTGAATTTAAAGGGAAAACTTTTCTTAAGGGGGCTCAGAATCGGAGACTTTACCCTAGTTCTTTACCAGAAAACAGAAAAAAGCAAATGTTGATAAGTAAATCAAAATAGTATTCATTCAAATTTGAATATTTTTATTTGTATTGTAAAAATATTTGTTTGTATATTAATTTAAAATTTTTAAGAATGTAATAAAGATTTAAACAAAAAAATTCTACATGTAAAAGTAGACATTATTTGCATATATATACTAAGTATATACAGTTCTATTCTTTCGATTTCTTTTATGATCATTACATTTTTCAGAATCTTAATACATTATTAATTATTATCTTGTTATTACTAGAATATTGCAATTTTTTAAAACCAGGAACTATACCATCATAGTATCATTCAACTTTTGCATTATATTCTTTTTATATCAATTCCTTGCTTTGACTAGATAAGCGATTTGTATACTCGTATATTAATTTAACAATAACAAAAACAAGTCTTAAATTTTTTTTTAGTTTAAAACTAGAAATTTTTGAATTATTTTTTATTCCATACAAAACAAAAACAAAAAAACATAAATGCATATCAAGAGTAAAGAGTATATCTTTAGTTTAATCAGTTCCATATTTTTGATTTGCTGTTTGTTTTCTTTTTATTCATATTTTCTGAACATTCTTAATTAAAAAATAAAAAAAAATATCTTACACGACCTGCAGCCAGCTAATTAATGACTTTCGCTTTCTCTTTTCTTCTATAAATTCTTCTATCCAGAAGAGAACACATTTTTATGTAGACAAAAAAAAAGTCTATAGTTATCTTACTTTAATTTTTTTTCTTTATGCTAACAGAAAAAAAAAAAACAAAAAAAAAAAACAGGATTACACTTTTTCTTTTCAATTTTAAAGATGCGCTGTAGATTTAAAAATAAAAAAATTTTTTCTGTTTTTTATTTTTATATTAAAAATTTTTTTTTTATAAATTTACATTTGCCTATAGAACAAAAAATAAAATAAAAGTTTTAATTCTTATTCTTTTAAAACTAGAATGTTAAAAAATTTATTGAAGCCCATACTTTTTTTTTTTTACTCTAAACATTTTTCAAGGAAGGTAGATAGGTACATTATTTTGCTATTATAAAGAACAAGTTTTTTATTTTCATTTCCTTTAAATGCAACAATTTTTTCTTTTCAATTTTAAAGATGCGCTGTAGATTTAAAAGTAAAAAATTTTTTTCTGTTTTTTATTTTCATATAAGAAATTTTCTTACTACTTTTATATGTGCGCCTAGTATTTAAACTTCTGTTATACAATTTTGTTTATTAAGGGCCGCCCCTACTTTAAATTGTTTTACACTTAACTTCCTACTATACAACCATTTGGAACTTATAAGTTAACAACCCACACATACAACCTAACTTAAAACCTAAACCAAAACAATCAAAACAAGTTCTTGAGCTACTAACCAAGCATGACCTAAAGTTAATAATTCATATGTGTACGATTTACTTAAGTTTAAGAAGAGCATTAAAACATCTTTCTTCAAAATGTCCCTCCAAATTTTCCTACCTATCTCTCATAATCCAAATTTCCCAATTCCAATTTCCCCAATTATCCTTCCCTCATCCCTATCCACAAAACCAAAGTGTACATTTGTATGAAAGGTTCCATCCTAAAGTTTGGTTTTAAAGGGAGGTGGTTTTGGTTGGTTAAAGTCCAACACTACCCTGCTGAAATCTTGAGTAAAGTATCAAAATATGTACTAGAAAGGGCTAAAAAAGCGATCTACTACGCTCTATTCAACAGTCGCCTCAGCTGTGGTATTAAAATATGGGGAAGGTCCTGGTAAAAAAATTTTGATGAATAACAGATTATCCAAAACAAAGCACTAAAAATTTTATTTAGCTATGATTGGCGCGAAAATACACGAAGGATCCACAAATTAAATAACTTATTATTAAAAAAAGATGCGATAAAATTAAATGTTATATTACACATTCATAGCATAGAAAAAAACCAAATACACACCATTACTAGTCTACCAAAATGGGAAGATAAACACCAGGTCAATACAAGAAGTAAAAAATGAATACATATAGATTTCAAAAGAAGAACTAACTATATGGGGCCTCAACAACACTGAATTAACTGCAAAACGAATTATGTAAAATGTACATATTTATGTACGAATAAAACATATCTTTTAATTAAAAATTTTAGATTATATAATAATTCTCAGCCAACTGTTTACGCGGCATAATATTTAACATCAGAAATAGATATCTTGCTTTTTTTTTTATTTTTACCACTTGAAGCAGTTCATGCTTAAATAATGAATCAAATTGAATTAAAATAAAACAAAAATTAACTTATTATATTTCATTTAACTTTTTTAATCTTTGAAAAATGATAATTGTTGTTTGTGTTTTTATTACATAATATTGGATTTTATTGAATTTTTCTACATACCTATAATTATCTTTGTTCTTACAAATTGTATTTTTTTTTCATTTACATATTTATAGATAATCTTACTCTGAATTTTAATTTTTTAAATCTTTAACAACAAAATTAAAAAAAAATTAAAAAAATGAAAAACAAATTATAATTAATCTTAAATTTAAAATGTATGTAAAAATGATTATATGAGCCTTATCATGCGAATAATCTCTTTAGGCATAATTGAAATAAAAATAAATAAACAAATGTGAATGAATTAGATTCAATATACAAATTAAATTATAATTTATGTTAAATTACATAAAAATTTATATTAATTTTAGATTTCATTTTAAATTACATTTCAAAATGTTCAAGTTACACACACATATAAGAAAAACTTCAATAAATTTATTAATTTGACCGCCACATCCATTATGATGAATCTAGGCGCAGCGTTAAATCAAAATAAATTAAAAAACAAACAAACCTTCGAAATCTATTTGTTTTGTTGAAAACCCATAACAACACTCATAAAATGTACACTACGAGTAATACTATTAAGAATTATAAAGGCTTGAAAGTGATGAAAGCAAAGTTTAATAGCAAATCTAATAATTATAAGAAAAAAATAATTAGCTAATTTTATCCTTTATATCTATACAATATTTTTCTAATTTCGTGAAAAGGTGGCCTTCAAATTCAATTTTTTCTTCGCCTTAATTTCTAATTATATTAAGAAAAATATCAATTTAGAGGAACATACTCTATCTACTTTGCTACTATAAAAGCAGTTTTCACTTATTAAAAAGTTGATAAAAGTTCCTCCTACAAATTTTTACAAAATGTGAAATCAATAGGGCACTTGGCCCTGGGAATTCTGCGCCAGAAAGAGATAGCAATATTTATGCAAATTGGGTATCGTGATTGGCGCTTGCATAATTAGTTTCTGAAAAAGCTTTTGTAAATAATATAGAAGATCAAAAACAGGTGTTGTACTACAATAACATAGACTATGTAAATTATAAGCAAGAATTTATTTTGTTTTCTAATAAAAAGCTTTTACGGTGTGTTTTGTAAATAATAGACAAGGTCAAGTAGATAAATGTAGAACAAGTATGTGCAAAGATCTTGTTGTGATAGAATAGCAACATAGATTAGTAACGAGTAAGTTCAGGCTCGCAAAAAGAACTTAAAATTGGAGTTTTTGTATAATCAAATAAGTTGTAAGTAATTGGATCTGTGCCTTTTACATCTTTAATTGTAAATATTTCTGTTGACCGGTTAGGTTGATAACCTTTTGCAAAGTTTTCTTTGTATTTACTTATGCGTACATAATCTCCAACTTTATATTTTGCCTTCTGATAAAACTTCGGTTGCGTGTAAATGTTTTTCAAAATATATTTCTCGTTTGCTTTTGTAACTTTTTTTGGCTGAAGTTTTATTGTACGGAGATATGTTAAATTGTATTTCTCAAAAAGTTATGGTGAAATAGATATTCAGTTATAATTACCCTGAAAACTGAACTGTTTCCACATTGATTTTTTTAAAGTACGGTTAAAAAGTTCTACTATAGATGCTTTCATTTCAGAATATGTATGATAATTATTTTTTTTTTTTTCTTTCCATAAGTTTTCTAAATTCTTTGTTAAAAAACTCATTACCTTGATAAGATTGAATATTTTTTGGGTGTGTTCCAGCACGTTTGAAAATATTTTGGATGCAAAGTAAAACGTTATCAGCATTTTTAGTTTTAATTATCTGCATGAACATATTTCGCAAAGTTGGCTATTACAGTTGTAAATATTTATTTCCTTTGTTATACTTTGCATATGAAATCATTTCTACTAAATCGATTTGCCGTGTATCGTTTAAACCTTTTTGAATAAAATTTCTTCGACGAAGAAAGTTTCGTCTGGCTGTTCTATGTATTTCCGATACTATTTGTGTCCTTGACATTATGCTTATACCATTTAATTATATTTTCCAATTCTATTTTATAATTTTCTATAGAGCAACTTTTGCGTGTATCTGGTCCAGATGACGAGTTGCGGTAAGCCCAAGGACAAATAACAAATTGAGTTCCGTATATTAATGTAAATTTTTCTGTTGTTGAAAATTCTTTAATATATTTATACATGTGAAAAATACGTTACTTATGCTCATTTAATAACACAGAGAAATATGATTTTAAAAACACTTCCACTTCTTTCACCTTCATCTTTTAAAATGAGAATAAGTTATACATCTTTCACCTTCATCTTTTCAACTAAGAATAAGTTATAATACACTTTAGCTGCTTATATATATTTCACAACGAAACTATTTTATCTATTAATCATTTTTAAAACACGAACTTATAATTTTATATTTTAATCATCTGTTTACGATGATGGTAGCGGGACCATCTGGCTGTTGAAAAACAACATTTGTTTGCAAATTAATTAAAAATATTACTAAATTGATCCATCCAAAAGTTGAAAAAATAAAATTGTGTCACCCAGAAATTTCTGCTGTTCAAAAAGATATAGATTTCCCTGATATAGATTTTTATACCGGCATTCCAGAAGAGCTCAGTAAAAATGGAAATAAACCTACTTTAAGTGCTGTTGATGATTTAATGTTAGATTCAGCAAACAAACAAACATATTATTAATGCAAAACGTTTTTCATAAGGGAAAATTTTCACGAGATATTTCATTAAATTGTAAATATTTGGTACTTTTTAAAAACCCCCGAGATAAATTGCAAATTTTTCCACTAGCCAGACAACTATACCCTAAAAATGTTAAAAGTTTCTTGAGAGTATGTAATGTGTCAACATCAAGGCTGCATGGATGGTTATATTGTACTGGATTTAACACAAAACATTAACGATTTATTTCGAATTAGTTAGAACTATTATTATTAGTTAGAACTAATATTTTTTCAAAAGAATATTGTATTTGTTTTTGTGATACTGGTGATTTAAATAACTGTCAGAAGTATGAAACGATTGAAGAAAAACCAACATATATTACTAGTACTAGGAGATTGCAACAAGAAGAAATTTCGACAAAATATTCTTAAATATTGCTATGACGATAAATGATTGATGATGATACATTCATGATTTCAGCTATTGCTGAAATTTCTATCAATGTATTAAATGGTAATAATAAAATATTTCCAACACAAAAAGCTGGATAAAAAAAATATAAAGCACAATTAAAATTTTTATCCTATCTAAAGAAAAGTACAAAAATCAAAAGAAAACGAGGAAGAGTGCAGTAGAGTAGACTGTGTTAACTCTGGGATACCCGTATGAACGTAATATATCCTATTTCTATAAAACTTGATCATCTTTTAAAAACATTCAGATGTTTTAGTACCGAACTACAGAGATATATTTATGTAAATTGTGGAGTTGTATGACAGCTACCCGAATCTATTGCGCCTAGCTTCATTAAGTTCCAAGAAGTTCAAGAAGCCTAAACCGGCTGCTTTAGACCAATCAAATTTTACAAAAGTTTTTGGCATGCAACTCGACACTTTTTCACTAAATTTCAGATAGCTAGATTCAATAGACACTCAGTTATTTTCATTTAAAAAGAGAAGTTCTATGGCAACTACCCGAACCTGTCATATCATCACAACCAAATTTTACAGAAGTTGTTGCCATAAAATTTGATCATCATTTGCAAGATTGCAGTCGCTTGCAGGTGCAAGAAGTCTGAACCGGCTGCTCTAGACCAACCAAATTTTACAAAAGTTGTTGGCATGTAACTCGTCACCTCTTTACTAAATTTCAGATTCCTAGCTTCAATAAACATTGAGTTATTCTCATTTAAACGGAGAAGTTGTATGGCAGCTACCCGAATCCGCCGCACCAACATAACCAAATTTTACAGAAGTTGTTGCCATAAAACTTGATTATCATTTGAAAAATTTCAGAAACCTAGCTTAGATAGATACTGAGTTATTTCTATATAAAGAAAGAAGTTGTATGGCAGCTACTCGAATCCGGCGGCCGAAAATGCTGGAGTTAAATAGCAAAACTAACAATTTTGCAAAAGTGATGTATAAAAATTTTCAGCCTCGTAGCTCCTCTATTTTTTGAGTTATCGTGCGGACGGACACTGAGTTATTTTCATTTAAAAAGAGATTTTGTATGGCAGCTACTCGAACCCTTCGCACCACCACAACCAAATTTTGCAAAAGTTATGGCCATAAAACTTGATCATCATTCGCAAAATTTCAGATACCTAGATTGGATAGACACTGGATTATTTTCATTTAAAAAAACAAATTGTATGGCAGCTACTCGAACCCGACGGCCGAAAATTCTGGAATTAAATAGCAAAAATAACAATTTTGCAAAAGTGACGTATACAAAATGTTAGCCTTCTAGCTCCATTATTTTTTGAGTTATCATGCGGACGGACACTGACTTACTTCCATTGAAAAAGAGAAGTTGTATGGCAGCTACCCGAACCCGTCGTACCACCACAACCAAATTTGCCAGAAGTTGTTGCCATAAAACTTGATCATCATTCGCAAAATTGCAGATACCAAGATTGGATAGACACTGGGTTATTTCCATTTAAAGAAAGAAGTTGTATGGCAGCTACTCGAACCCGGCGGCCGAAAGTGCTGGAGTTAAATAGCAAAACTAACAATTTTGCAAAATATAATAAAAAATTATAAGCCTCCTAGCTCCTTTATTTTTTGAGTTATCGTGCGGACGGACACTAAGTTATTTTCATTTAAAAAGAGATTTTGTACGGCAGCTACCAGAACCCGTTGCACCACCACAACCAAATTTTGCCGAAGTTGTTGCCATAAAACTTGATCATCATTCGGAAAATTTCAGACGCCTAGCTTCCTTAAGTTCCAAGAGGTGCAAGAAGCCTGAACCGGCTGCTCTAAACCAACCAAATTTGACAAAAGTTGTTGGCATGTAACTCGACACCTCTTTACTAAATTTTAGATTCCTAGCTTCAATAGACACATTGAAGACACATCTAATTCAAAAAATTGTGATGATGTAACATTTAAAAAAGTGTCAGAAGCTAACCGGAACGATTTAGATCGAATATCGCAAGCTTTTGATGAAGATAGTTTCTATATAAAAGTTGATCATAGTTGTAATGTAAAAACATTATTAACAGAACTATTTCAACAGAAAAAAAATATAAAAAATTTTAAAACAAAATTACTCGAACAATTCAAATTAGCTGTTGCTAATAATAAAGATGAATTGAATGGAATGGTGATGATTTAATCAGATATAGTTCAATCATCTATTTCTGGAAGTAGTAAAGTGCGTGCATTGAGAACTATCAACATAGAAAGTTGTAGAATACCTATAAATATTGAATTTACAAATGTCCATTACATACCTATAGAAAAAAATATTTTTGAAACTATAACGATTAAAATTTGTAATCAATATGGTGATGGAATATAGAGTTATAAATTCTTGGTGAATAATATTTTAACTCCTTTACGTAGTCATTTTTATATTGGTGACTCCATAATAATTTAATTCTCAGACATAGTTTAGAGAATTTACAGTGATTAAATAATGAAAATTCAAAAATATAATTTTCATATTTTAGAACGTTGTAATTATGTATGTTGCATAATATTATATGCAATATATTTAATGTTGTATAAAAAGTATATACTGATTTGTGTTTTCAAATTATTTTTAATTTCAATGGAAGTACCGGAACCATTTGAAGAAATATTTGGAAAATGTGATATTTTCCAATTAGAAAAAAAAAAAACTTTTAATTACGAAATTGAACTTAACGACCTTCCTAGAGAAGCAACAGGTAGCGGTGATGATGGCGGAAAATTGTTGTGTACAGAAAAGATGCCAAGTGAGCACGAGTTGGATGTGCTCACCAGACTTGTTTGCAAGAAGAAGATGCCTGCTGAGACCGACCTGAAATTAAAAATTTATAAATTAAAAAAGGCGACCTGAAATTAAAAATTTTATAAATAAAAAAGAAAATATTTAATTTGTAAATTTTTTTATTTTAACTTCTTTTATTTAATCAGTTTTTCTTGCTCTATACTCTATTTGGAATTAACTCGAACAGAGCCATATTCCACCTATTAGGATCCCGTCCCAAAAATTTAAAATAAAAGCCCTTGCTGTTCAGATCATTTAATTCTTTCTCCTACAGAACTTTTTTAGAGAACCACTCCGGCATAAAAAAAAGTAATACTTTTAGCTGAATCCTTCAAAGGACATGTTACCTTATAGAGAACCATTTGTTAACCCCTTTTTGTCTTTAGAAATTTTCAATTTTTCTACCTCGTACATCACGTTCTTGACCCGTGCATCTATTGTTTTGTAGCTCTCTCGCTCCCCTTTTCCGATTGCTATGACTTTGTCTATGAATTGCTAAATGAAAATAAAATATAAAATAAATAATTAAAAATATAGCATAATTGAAAAATTTTGAAAAAAGATTATTCAATTTTTTTTTTTAATTTAAAAACTACTTACCATTATTTCTTTTGATACTGGTACTAGTACTGTTATTTGAATTAAGTTTTTTATAGAACTCAATTGATGAAAATAAAAGTTTTGTATTTTATACTTTTGTAAAAGTATTTTCTACCATAGTTTAAATTACTTTAATAAATACCATAAATTATTTAACAAGGAACTAAACATATGAGAAATTTGTACAATCCTAAATTGCTTTGTTAGAATAATAAATCTTTTTTTACAACTCAAAAGTTCTTTTCAATAATAAATACTATTAATTATTTAGCAAGAAACTAAACATATGAAGAGATCATAATTTTTTCAATTTATGATCAATTTTGGCAAGACGAAATTTAATTCCATTCTTATTAAATTCATTATTTTTTTAATTTATGCTTAATTTATAAAACAATTTTCTTATTCTATAGAACTATTAGAATTTCTCGTGCCTTGAATTAATTAACCTTGTTTCAATTAAAAAGTCTTAAATCAAATTAACGCAGCTGATCTAGGTGGAATAACGGTTTTTGAACTAAATTTTCAAGAACGAACACCGGGTTGGTTTAGGTACAAACCAGCAAGCAACCTGAAGTTTGAAAATATATGGAAATTAATTTATAAAATATTAGAGTACTTCCGAGCGGTTGCACACTGATTCGTTTGAGCTTACTACTACCATCGTTAATTTGCGCGCAGAAACTGGCCGAGGTAAAAAATATATATATAGGTAAAAAAGATAGCTTGAAACTAAAAGCAGTGGTGACTATTAAAAACAAGGACAAACTATGTCTGTATCGGTCTGTAGTTTTTGGCAAAGCTTTTGCCGACAAAGACTGACGTATGACTTATAAAAAAATAAGAGACAATAATCAAATAAATCATTTTTGTTTTATTAATGTTGATACAAGAACGCCAAATATCGAGAATTTCGCTTTTATATTTTTTGATTTAGAAATAATGCAGGAAACAACACTGACCCAAAAGTAAAATCACGATGTTAAATTAATTTAGTTTTCCTTAGAAACTTTATAAAACCAGACACAATTGGACTAATACCGAAAGGTGGTTACAGACTTACAGATATCCAATCAAAAATTGCTCTTTAATGGTTGATTTGGGAAGAAGATAAGAGAAGTATCAATATTTGTCAAACAGGTAAACAAAAAGAAGCAATTATATATGGTTTAAAAGTAGGCCGAATTTGTTTCAAAACAAAACAAATATTTGAATTTCACTGGTGTTACTATCATGGACACCCTAAATATTTTCGATATAGACGTAACGCACATTTTAGCACTTCCGAATTTGATGCAATTGGATGCTAGTTTTGAATCTACTATTGCAAAAACAGAGTGATTATGATGGATATGAAGTTATTGAAATGTGGGAGTGAGATTTTAGACAACAAATAGATGAAAATGAAGGAAGGTCATATTTATCAACCCATTCGCTATTAAAAAATATTCCTTTAATTGCTCGAGATGCTTTTTACAGTGGACGAACGGGAAACACAGTTTTACATTTTAAAGCTAAAGAAGGAGAAAAAATAAAATATATCGATATTTCTTCTACATACCCTTTTGTGTGCAAGTATGGAAAATTTCCAATAGGACATCCAGAAGTTATAGTTGCGCACGGAAAATGCGCCAAACTTAATTAAGTGGGAAATTCTTCCACTTTGTGACTTATTTCATCCAGTTCTTCCAATAAAACAAAATAATAAATTGATGTTCACACTATGTTTTACTTGTAGCTCAGAGAGCAATCAAAATGAGTACACGCATTCGGAAGAAGAAAAAACATTATTAGGAACTTGGGTTATAGATGAGGTAAAAGCTGTCCAGAAAGGCTATAAAATAATTGAAACACATGAAATATGTACTTATAAAATACAGCAAAATGATAAAATTTTAAACAGACCGCGATTGTTTACTGAAATGATGAAATTTTACTGAAATTTTTAAAAATAAAGCAAGAAGCTTCCGGCTGTCCTAAAGATTGTGTTAACGAACAATCAAAACAAAAATA
This sequence comes from Poecilobothrus nobilitatus, assembly GCA_947095535.1. Taxonomy (NCBI): domain Eukaryota; kingdom Metazoa; phylum Arthropoda; class Insecta; order Diptera; family Dolichopodidae; genus Poecilobothrus; species Poecilobothrus nobilitatus. Next base: position 111,594,751 of record OX352772.1, read on the forward strand.
TGTGCAAAAGTTTTTTGAAAAAGAAAATATTCAACTAAATGCTGAAAATATAACACTAAATACATTTTGGGCGAAATTTGGTCAGAAGGAAAACCAAAAAAAAACAATAATAATAATAATTAAACATCTAACAGAATTTTATTCTTTGATAACAGATCCTAGTGAAGATGTTGTGCACATAATGATAATTAACTCGGAAACACTTTTGGTAAATTGGAAATATAAAAATGAAGAAAGAGAATTTCTGAACACAGTCAACGTTGGCATAGCCTGTTATACGACAGCACAAGCTCGTCTAAAATTATATAACTTTCTTCAAAAATTAGAGGAACGTGTTTTATATTACGATACCGACTCAGTAATATATGTTTCAAAAGAAGGTGAATACGAGCCTCCTACTGGTAACTTTATGGGGTTATGACAGATGAGCTTGAGTCTTTTGGAGTAGGAAGTAATATTACGGAATTTGTTAGCAAAGGACCTAACAATTACAGTTATAAGATATTTTCCACTAGTACTCAAAGTGAAACGTCTGTTTGTAAAGTAAAAAGGATAAAATTAAATTACGATTCGTCGAAAATAATTAATTTTAAAAAAATTAAGGAAATTATTTTAACAAATAACAAGGTTGATCTGTATATTATCTGTATATTATCAAAAAATTTTAGGAGAACAGATGAACACCAAGTTCTGACTGTACCAGAATTTAAAACATATAAGATAAAAGCTGAAAAAAGAAAATTTAATGAATATTGTTCCTCTGTACCGTTTGGATTTGTAAAGAAAAAATAAAGCGGATGCACACCTGTAAACCTATAAAAACTTTGTAAAATATAAATGGAAAATAATTTATTAAATTTATTGATTAAAATTTTTTTCTACTTTATTTATAATAATTCTAACTTTTATTTTTTGATCTTTCAAAGATGATTAATTTTGATAAAGAGTAAATAATAATTGAATAAATAAAAGCTATATTATATGAAATTTAATTCACTTTTTTTTTATTTTTACAATTATTTATCACATTTTTTTTAACATGGATCTAATTTGTATAATACAAAGTAATTTGCAAGAACACAATAAATCTTGTTCTATATTAAAAATATTTTTTCAAATTATTTTTCAATTAAACATAACAATTAATCACAAAATACAACTTTTTCCCCCTTGCGATTTTATATATACAACCATTATTATACCTTTATTATACTATATTCAAGGCTATAATAAATTTACCATTACGTTTGTGACACCTTAAAAGAGTCGGGCTACATATAGTGTCAAAGATATGGATCGGCTCAGAATCGAATTCTGAGTCGATTAAGCCATGTACGTCCGTTCGTTCGCACGATAACTCAAAAATAAAGGAGCGAGGAGGCTGAAATTCTTTTACGTCACTTATACAAAATTGTTAGTTTTGATATTTAAATGCAATATTTTCGGTCGGCGGGTTCGAGTAGCTGCCATACAACGTCTTTCTTTATATGCAAATAACTCAGTATCTATTCAAGATAGGTTTCTGAAATTTTGCAGGTGATGATCATTAAACTTGATTAAACTTGGCCACAAAAAATTTGCAAAATTTGCAAAATCTGCAAAATTTGGTTGTGCTGGTGCAACAGGTTCGGGTAGCTACCATACAACTTCTATTTTTAAATGAAAATAACTCAGTGTCTATTGAAGCTAGCTATCTGAAATTTAGTGAAAAGGTGTTGAGTTACATGCCAACAACTTTTGTAAAATTTGGTTGGTTTAAAGTAGCCGGCTCAGGCTTCTTGCACCTCTTGGAACTTAATGAAGCTAGGCGCCTGAAATCTTACAAATGATGATCAAGTTTTATGGCAACAACTTTTGTAAAATTTGGTTCTGCTGGTGCAAAAAGTTCGAGTAGCTGCCATACACCTTCTCTTTTAAATGAAAATAACTCAGTATTCGTCCGCACGATAACTCAAAAAATAAAGGAGGTAGGAGTCTAAAATTTTTTTTACATCACTTTTGCAAAATTGTTAGGTTTGCTATTTGAATACAGCATTTTCGACCGCCGGCTACGAGTAGCTGCCATACAACTTCGTTCCTTAAATGGAAATAAGGCAGTCTCTATTCAAGCCAGCTATTTGAAATTTTCCAAATGATCATCAAGTTTTATGACAACAACTTCTGTAAAATTTGGTTGGTCTAGAGTAGCCGGTTCAGGCTTTTTGCATCTCTTGGAACTTAATGAAGCTAGGCGCCTGAAATCTTACAAATGATGATCAAGTTTTATGGCCACAACTTCTGTAAGATTTGGTTGTGCTGGTGCAACAGGTTGGGGTAACTGGCATAGAACTTCTCTTTTTAAATGAAAATAACTCAGTGTCTATTGAAGCTGGCTATCTGAAATTTAGTAAAAAGATGTCGAGTTACATGCCAAAAACTTTTGTATAATTTGATTGGTCTAAAGCAGCCGGTTCAGGCTTCTCACATTTCTTGGAACTTAATGAAGCTAGGCGAAATAGATTGGGGTAGCTGTCATACAACTCCACAATTTACATAAATATATCTCTGTAGTTAACGTCGGTACTAAAACATCTGAATGTTTTTAAAAGATGATCAAGTTTTATAGAAACAGGATATATTACGTTCATACAGGTATCCTACAGTTGACACAGCACTTTTCCTCGTTTTAAATTAATTTAAAAGTAAGATACAATAACAGGGTCAATATCTGCATTTTATTTATCTCATAAATAACAATTGCATTTTTGCCTTAACATTATGTTAATATGGTAATAAATGGTTGACCGTAAAACAGTTTTTTATTAAAAAATAAAATAAATTCTTATTATTCACAATTCACAATAACACACCGTAAAATCTTTTTTATTAAAAAACAAAATAAATTCTTGCATATTATTTACATAGTCTATGTTATTGTAGTACCTGTTTTTAGATCAATGTAAAACAGATCATTCCACTTACTTGTTATACATTATTTAGTTGGCCTTCTATATTATTTACAAAAGTGTTTCAAGAAACTAATTATGCAAACGCCAATCACAACATCTAATCTGCATAAATAATTCTACAATATCTAGTTGACCTCCTATATTATTTACAAAAGCTTTTCTAGAAACTAATTATGCAAGTGAAAATCATACGTAGAAATCGCAAAATCATCTAATACACAAATCCAATGGCAACAACAATAAATGAAAATCAAAAATTATAACTTGAGAACTATAATATTGTTAGAAATGACAGAAAAGATACTAATATGAGAGGTAGTGGTGGTGGTATAACTATCTTAATTAAAAAAGAAATTCCCTTTAGAGAAATAAATACAAAATATCATCCGTAATTTTAAGGATATTATATTAAATATTAGTTTTTACCCTGGAACAGACAAATTTAATACGTATGATTACGATAGTGATCATAGAGCTTTAGATTTCACAGTAGACTTAAATAGCAATAACTTAGAATTGAGCATACCATTAGAAAAAAACTCCTTATTGAATTTTAACAAAATGAATAAAGAAATTTTTTAAAAAAACAAATAATAAAACAACATAAACTATAAACAAATAACTTCAGAAACCCCATAGTCCCAAACAATGTAAATTTAAAAAACAGAAATGATTTTAAAAAAATAGAAGAAATCATAACACATGCAATCAAAAAATCAACACCAAAATATAATAGCGTAACTCTAGAAAGATTACAATCATACAAAAAATTAATTTTGAAAGAAATACATATAATCTACAAAACCGGTATAAATAGAGTCAACCAAAATAATAGATTAATTCTGTAACAATTCAATAAATTTTTTTTTTTTTTTTTTTATGGATCAAGGACCTTAGCATAATGCTGTGTGGTCTTATAAATTTCATAATATCAATTAATTAATTATTCAACAAACAAGAAAAGAGATTACATCTATTAATATTATAGTTTCCATTAATTCACACTTTATTTTTTTTTCTTTATTTTTTTAAAATCCTATTGTGTGTTTTTAGTTTATTTATTAGTTAGTGTTTTAGTTTGTTTATTAGTGTAATTAGTATATTTATTATTATTATTATTTTTATACCCGTATGAACTATGTTCAAGGGTATAATAAATTTGCCATTACGTTTGTGACACCTTAAAGGAGCCGAGCTAGATATAGTGTCAAAGGTATGGATCGGCTCAGAATCGAATTCTGAGTCGATTAAGCCATGTACGTCCGTCCGTCCGTCCGTCCGCAGGATAACTCACAAAATAAAGGAGCTAGGAGGCTGACATTTTTTTTACGTCACTTTTGCAAAATTGTTAGTTTTGTTATTTAAATCCAACATTTTCGACCGGCGGGTTCGAGTAGCTGCCATACAACTTCTTTCTTTATATAGAAATAACTCAGTATCTCTTCAAGCTAGATTTCTGAAATTTTTCAAATGATGATGAAGTTTTATGGCAACAACTTCTGTAAAATTTGGTTGTGTTGGTGCGGCGGGTTCGGGTAGCTGCCATACAACTTCTACGCTTAAATAAGAATAACTCAGTGTTTATTGAAGCTAGGAATCTGAAATTTAGTAGTACTTTTGTCAAATTTGGTTGGTTTAGAGCAGCCGGTTCAGGCTTCTTGCACCTCTTCGAAATTAATGAAGCTAGGCGTCTGAAATTTTGCGAATGATGATCAAGTTTTATGGCAACAACTTCTGCAAAATTTAGTTGTAGTGGTGCGACGGGTTCAGGTAGCTGCCATACAAAATCTCTTTTTAAATGAATATAACTCAGTGTCCGTCCGCACGATAACTCAAAAAATAAAGGAGCTAGGAGGCTGATATTTTGTATACGTCACTTTTGCAAAATTGTTAGTTCTGCTATTTAATTTCAGCATTTTCTGCCCCCGGGTTCAAGTAGCTGCCATACAATGTCTTTCTTTAAATGGAAATAACCCAGTGTCTGTTCAATCTAGGTACCTGAAATTTTGCGGATGATGATCAAGTTTTATGGCAACAACTTCTGCAAAATTTGGTAGTGGTGGTGCGACGGGTTCGGGTAGCTGCCATACAAAATCTCTTTTTAAATGAAAATAACTCAGTGTCCGTCCGCACGATAACTCAAAAAATAAGGGAGCTAGAAGGCTGACATTTTGTATACGTCACTTTTGCAAAATTGTTAGTTCTGCTATTTAATTTCAGCATTTTCTGCCCCCGGGTTCGAGTAGTTGCCATACAATGTCTTTCTTTAAATGGAAATAACCCAGTGTCTGTTTAATCTAGGTACCTGAAATTTTGCGGATGATGATCAAGTTTTATGGCAACAACTTCTGCAAAATTTGGTAGTGGTGGTGCGACGGGTTCGGGTAGCTGCCATACAAAATCTCTTTTTAAATGATAATAACTCAGTGTCCGTCCGCACGATAACTCAAAAAATAAGGGAGCTAGAAGGCTGACATTTTGTATACGTCACTTTTGCAAAATTGTTAGTTTTGCTATTTAACTCCAGCATTTTCGGCCGCCAGGTTCGAGTAGCTGCCATACTACTTCTTTCTTTAAATGAAAATAACCCAGTGTCTATTCAATCTAGGTATCTGAAATTTTGCGAATGATGATCAAGTTGTATGGCAACAGCTTCTGCAAAATTTGGTTGTGGTGGTGCGACGGGTTCGGGTAGCTGCCATACAACTTCTCTTTTTAAATGGATATAACTCAGTGTCCGTCCGCACGATAACTCAAAAAATAAAGGAGCTAGGAAGCTGATATTTTTTTTACGTCACTTTTGCAAAATTGTTAGTTTTGCTATTTAACTCCAGCATTTTCGGTCGCCGGGTTCGAGTAGCTGCCATACAACTTCTTTCTTTAAATGGAAATAACCCAGTGTCTATTCAATCTAGGTATCTGAAACTTTGCGAATGATGATCAAGTTTTATGGCAATAACTTCTGTAAAATTTGGTTGTGATGATATGACAGGTTCGGGTAGTTGCCATACAACTTCTCTTTTTAAATGAAAATAACTCAGTGTCTATTGAATCTAGCTATCTGAAATTTAGTGAAAAAGTGTCGAGTTGCGTGCCAAAAACTTTTGTAAAATTTGATTGGTCTAAAGCAGCCGGTTTAGGCTTCTTGCACTTCTTGGAACTTAATGAAGCTAGGCGCAATAGATTCGGGTAGCTGTCATACAACTCCACAATTTACATAAATATATCTCTGTAGTTCGGTACTAAAACATCTGAATGTTTTTAAAAGATGACCAAGTTTTGTAGAAATAGGATATATTACGTTCATACGGGTATCCCAGAGTTGACACAGTCTACTCTACTGTACTCTTCCTCGTTTTTCATATTTCTACTAGTCTTTTTTAAAATGTTATATGCTAAATAAGGTTGATTTTATTTTTTGTTTCAATAAATTAAGGTTAGAAATTAACTTCAGGTGTTCTGGCAGTTCATTATAGGCTTTAAGACAGTTATACAAGCAATTATTTTTGTGATGTGTTGTTCTAAACAGAAGTTGGATCTATTCCTAGTATTATGATTATGATTGGTTGTGAATGATTTTAAACGCAGTTTTATAGAGTTCAAATAATATAATATTTTTTAAGCTTAGATATTTAGCATTGTATATAGAATCAGATGGGTGTAACATGGGTAGCCCTTCGGCAAACTTGACACATTTTTTATGCATCATATCTAATTTGTTTAGATAATTTTGTGGAGCTCTACTCCAAATGGGTAAAAGGTAGGAAATGTGAGATTTTATATATGATGCATATATTGTGTATATTGAATGATCAGAAAGGAATTTTTGTAGCCTCCTCATTAAGAATATGTATGGAGATATATTTGTAATTACTTTTTCTATATGCGAACTCCAATTTGATTTGCTGTCAAGTATTAGACCTAGATAGTTGAAGTTTCTGACAAATTCTACATTCACATTATTATACTGCAGTGAGTTTATAGAGCTATGTGTCTTATTTTCAAACAATAATATTTTAGTTTTTTTTTAAATTTAATAAAAACCGATGCTTGGTTAGCCATTCCTCAAATAAAGGAAATCATGTTGTATAAATGCATACATATTCGCCTCAGAGTCCTCTGCATATTTAATTACGGCATCATCTGCGAATAACTGGATACAACCCTTTAACTTCAGGATCATTTCAAATAACATCAGAAAACTTATTAAAGATAATATAAACATAGAAATTAGCAAACATTCGGAATATAATTTAAAAAAATTAACCCTAGGTATCCTAAAATGTTCAAAAAAATTAATAAAATGTTCCAAAAAAGAAATGTTAGAAATACCGATATTAAAGAATTCCCATCTAATTCAAATATACTGACTGAAATAAATCTAAATCCACACAGTTTAACAAAAAGACTAAAACGATAACTATTTAATTCAAAAAACTAGTAACAAACTAAAAGTAATAGGAAAAAGTTTTGAAAACACCCATAAAATAAATGGAAACTTAGCTCTTAGTCTTGAAAATAAAGAAAAAGTACATACCTCAATATTACTAATTTAAAAATATTCTTCACAATCACAAAACTGTAAATAAAACAATTACAACTTTTTATGAAAATAATACAGATAATTGCCTAGAAAATATTTTCACAAAAAATAATTGAATTACAATGATTCTCAAAAATATTAAAAATAAAACCTCCTGCGGCATAAACAATATTCCAAATGTAGTATTTATAATCCTACCTTATATAGTGAATATAAATGATTGTACTTTATTTAACAATCTAATAAATAATAATTACTTTCCTAAATCATGAAAAAAAGCTAAAATAATACCCCTAAAAAACCACAAAAGATAGCATCAGACCCAAATAGTTATAAACCCACAAGCTTATTGCCCAATATTAGCAAAGTATACGAAAAACTGTTTAATGAACAAATTAAAAATTTCTCCTTCTTTAAACAACATCATTCCGAAAGTCAACCTCGATTGAGGAAAAACCAGTCAACTGCCCAAGCAATCAATAACTTAATCTCAGACATATGCTGCGAACTTAATCAAAAAAACTGTGTGGCAGTATGTTTAATTGATATTGAAAGAGCTTTTGATACCATTTGGATTGAGGGTCTTATACACAAATGAATAAACAAATGTTTTCCAGCAAATCTAATAATTGGCATATATGAAATAATAACGCAAAGAGAATTTATAATAGCATACCGAAAGGTGAATAGCTCAGAGAAATTCAAAATTTTAAACGGGCTACAGCAAGGAACTATAATTTCACCAACACCAAATTTTCTATTTCCTTTAGCGATATTTTAAATTTAAATATTTTAAATGAAAATAAAGATAAGCCCTTAGGATTCGCGGAAGGACGCAATTCGGAGAAATCCGAACGAATTAAAAAAAATTTTGCAGTATAACTTAAAAAAAAATACAAGAATCTCTTAACTCTTGGAAACCAAGAGTTAACGAAGACAAACGCGAAATCATACTGTTTAGAGACGGCCTAGAATCAGCAAATTATAACGTCAAAAAGGATTGCAGGAATTTTCGTATATTTACACGTAATGGTCAAGAACTGAAACATAAAAGAAATGTTAGTTATCTTGGCATAATCTTGAACGATAAACTGAAATATACGGAGGATATAAAAATAAAATTAGAAAAGGCTAAAAAAGGCTTTTTTGCAACAAAAAGTTTATTTTACAATAACAAAATAAAAGCAAAAGTTGAAATAATAGCTTATAAACGTCTAGTTAGACCGATATTAACCTATGGTAGTCACATTTCGTTTAACGTTAGTTCTTTAGTTATAGAAAAGTATAGACTATTTGAACGTAAATGTATTAGATGTTGTATAAACGAATATAAAAATCCAGACCACAACTATAACACATATTTCAATAATAACTACATTTACAATAAAGCAATAATAAGAAGAATAGATAATTTTATAATCAAATTAATTAGAAAACACTATAATTAGGTTGCATATGTCGAAAATAATAGAATAAGTCATATATAATTATCCTAATATTTTATATTTTAAAAAAGCAATAGAGCAAGGTTTTATACCTCCAGAATGTTTTATTCATCGAGATGAAAACAATTATATTCAAACAAACGAAGGAATACCTTTGCTCTCTCACATGGTTAAAAATGCCAAGGATAGCAAAATATTATATATTCCCTTAGATACAGCACACATGTACGATATAACGACATTAAAGAATTGTCAAAATGTAAAAACAAAATCTAATGGTTATATAAAAAAAACAAAAAATAAATAAAATAAAATATATTTTTCTTTTTTCATCTGTGTACTTATTTTAAAATGTGTTGTCCAGTATATTTAAGTTTATTTTTAATTTTTTATATATATTAAAAAGCACAAATTAAGAAATGAATTTTTTTTCACTAGCATTTCTAATTCAAAAACTTATAAATAAAAAATATTAACAAAGTGAAAATTTATCACAAAATAAAACAATACAAATAATAATAAAATAATATTAGGTTTATGTTAAAATGTATTACAAACAAGTAAATGTAACAGTAAGTAGATGCAAGCGACTTATTAATACCATACACCTGAATAATTCGAATTAAATTAAAAATCCATAAGTTTTTTTGGCAGCTGCTTAAACTTCTTCCCTTTTCTGTCTTATTCAACTCGAATTTCAGGAACGTAAAAGAGGCATCTTCGTGGGATATGCTTGACACCTTTGTAAACAATTTTGAGTTTCTATCTTTATTAATTTCGAAGATTATTAGTCCTGTCCTTGGGAGGTGTGTGTCAGGTACCCGAATTGCCACTTCAATTCATCGAATCCATCTCAGGAACATAAAGAAAACATGCCAGAACAACATTGTACTAAATTTAAAGGTTCTACTTTTGTTGATTTTTGAGATATGCTCGTTGTTCTTGTGATAGTCCGGAAGTTTCCAAAATATGAATCCATGGTTCAAATTCTTTCAAATGTCAGTTTCCAATTTTACAGAAAAGAAAACATAACAGAACACCTTTGTACTAAAAATAAAAGTTCTATCTTTGTTGGTTGTGGAGATATACTCGTTTGCTCTGGGGCTCGTCCAGAAGCTTTCAAGATTTGAACCCATGGACCAAATCCTCACAAATTTCAGAAACATAAATCAAACATGAAGGAACACCATTCTGCCTAATTTAAAGGTTATATCTTTGTTGCTTTTGGAGATAATATCATTTGCTCTGAGGCTCGCTCGGAAGCTTCCGAAATCCGAACCCAAGGACCAAATCCTCTCAAATTTCAGAGATCTAAATCAAACATGAAAGAACACCATTTTACCAAATTTAAAGGTTACATCTTTGTTGTTTTTGGAGATAATCTCATTTGCTCTGGTGCTCGTTCGGAAGCTTCCAAAATCCAAACCCATGAACCAAATCCTCTTAAATTTCAGAGACATAAATCGAACGGGAAGGAACATCATTCTACAAAATTTAAAGGTTCTATCTTTGTTGATTTTAGAGATAATCCCGTTTGTCCTGGGGCTCGTTCGGAAGCTTCCAAGATAAGAACCCATGAACCAAATCCTCTCAAATTTCAGAGACTTATATAAAACATGAAAGAACACCACTCTGCCAAATTTGAAGGTTATATCATAGTTGGTTTTGGAGATAATCTCATTTGCTCTGGTGCTCGTTCGGAAGCTTCCAAAATCCAAGCCCATGCACCAAATCCTCTTAAATTTCAGAGACATAAATCGAACGGGAAGGAACATCATTTCACAAAATTTAAAGGTTTTATCTTTGTTGATTTTAGAGATAATCTCGTTTGCTCTGGGGTTCGTTCGGAAGCTTCCAATAAACGAATCCATGGTTCAAATTCTTTCAAATGTCAGTTTCCAATTTTATAGAAAAGGAAATATAACAGCACACTCTTGTACTAAAAATAAAGGTTCTATCTTTGTTGGTTGTGGTTGGCAAGGAACATCATTCTACAAAATTTAAAGGTTCTATCTTTGTTGATTTTAGAGATAATCTCGTTTGTCCTGGGGCTCGTTCGGAAGCTTCCAAGATAAGAACCCATGAACCAAATCCTCTTAAATTTCAGAGACATAAATCGAACGGGAAGGACATCATTCTGCCTAATTTAAAGGTTATATCTTTGTTGCTTTTGGAGATAATATCATTTGCTCTGAGACTCGTTCGGAAGTTTCCAAAAACCGATCCCAAGGACCAAATCCTCTCAAATTTCAGAGACTTAAATCATACATGAAAGAACACCATTCTGCCGAATTTAAAGGTTATATCTTTGTTGTTTTTGGAGATAATCTTATTTGCTCTGGGGCTCGTTCGGAAGCTTCCAAAATCCAAACCCATGAACCATATCCTCTTAAATTTCAGAGACATAAAGCAAACGGGAAGGAACATCATTGCAAAAAATTTAAAGGGTCTATCTTTGTTGGTTTTGCAGATAATCTCGTATGCTCTGGGGCTCGTTCGGAAGCTTCCAAAATACGAATCCATGGTTCAAATTCTTTCAAATGTCAGTTTCCAATTTTATAGAAAAGGAAACTTAACAGCACACCCTTGTACTAAAAATAAAGGTTCTCACTCTCTTGTACTAAAAATAAACGCACACTCTTGTACTAAAAATAAAGGTTGCTCCGGAATCATTCGGAAGCTTCCAGAATCCGAACCCATGGACCGAGTTTGTACAGATTCGAACCTAGCCTTCCTTTGGTAATTAGTAACCTACTATATAAACTTCATCAAGATAGCTTTATTAGTTTTTGAGTTATCGTGCGAACGGACGGACGGACGGACGGACATCGTTAAATCGACTTAGGAGGTGATCCTGATTCAGAATATATATACATGTCCATATCTAACTCGCTTCCTTTTGGTGGTTACAAACACCATACCAAAGTTAATATACCTTATACTTTAGGTGCAGGGTATAATAACTGATTTATTGAATTTAAATTTTATATTCCTGCAGTTAAAATCTATTCTTACTCATGAAAGTCAATTTGGTTGTACAATGGAAAACTTGAATATAGTGCAGAAAGTTCACTATGGCTTGAACAGCAAAATAAATATCTTTCAAAACAATGGAAGACGCAGCCGAGGAAGAAAAACAAGTTGCAATAGTGAGCGGAAATATTACTCAAGATGGTACTCCATTGGTGACTGTTATAACAGACGGTAGCTGGTCACGTAGATCATATACGTGATCCCAGTATATCATATTCTGCATTATCCCCATCAGGCAATAATATATATTGGAGAACAAGCTTGAAAAGTTTTGTTTTACGATGTTTGTAACATATTTGCCAACTACAGAAAGATGAACGAAGAAAATATAAATGTAGTATGAATTTTACAGAAACCTACACAAAATTATGGAATAATTTATAACCAATTAGTTGCAAATGGCGATAGAAACGGATTTAAAAGACTTTTCGAAGCAAAGTCTTTTGAAAACATACAAATTTCAAAAATTGAATGTAAAAATCATATAAACACGTCATTTTAGACGAAAACTCTCATATTCCTCTGTCTAACTCTCTAAATGTACCATATCATATTTTTGGAGATCATAAAAACTGTAACGTATATTATTATATGCGGAATAATGAGCAACATTTAGTTCCCAATAATTTTGAGCGGTCGGTTTGAAGAAATTACTGTCATTGTTCATATATTAGTTGAAAATTCTAAAACTTTTTTGATTAATATGAATTAAGATGTTTGTCAACAATTCAACAATGTTATATATTAATATGTTGGCAATAAAAGGATCAGTTTTGTTGTCACAATCATATGCGTAATGCAATTTAATACTGGAAAAGCATTTTCTGCTTGTTATATATCAATATGTTGACGATAAAAGGATCAATTATTACAAAATTTAAGAAAAAATTTAGACAATAGAAGTCGAATACAAATTATTACACAAGAACAATCAGAATCGTCTTAACGGCAGCAAATACGGACATACATGGTTACTGCTGCCGATTTTGGAAAAAATATATAAATTAAGAAGTGATGCTAGTTATCACAATATAATAAAAATTCTTTTTTGGTAATATGTAATTGGTCTTGATTTTGATAAAAGTTGTCATGCGATTTTTTAATTTCCATAAAACTTTGTTCTTTATTATATTTCAAGTATTTAATTTTTTTGTATTGATAGCTTCTTCTTCTCCTTAGCAGAATATGGACATTTCACTTCACAAATTTCTTTATTTCCAATTAAACCATCCGGAGTACACCTTGCACCAAGCAAGTGTAATTTTTTATCAATAAATATTCCACATTTGTTAATGATTACATTAGTCTGTTCTTCAAGATTACTATATTTTTCGTGGGTTTTCCCATAAAATATTTGCTTTGCATATTGTGGAATTGAATAAAGTTTATGTTTTATTATATTGTGATAACTAGCATCACTTCTTAATTTATATATTTTTCCAAAATCGGCAGCGATAATCATGTATTTCCGTATTTGCTGCCATTAAAACGATTCTGATTGTTCTTGTGTAATAATTTGTATTCGAGTTATATTGTCTAAATTTTCTCTTAATTTTTGTAATAATTGATCCTTTTACCGTCAACATATTGATATATAACATTCAGTGCGTGTAAAAAAAGTCTTTGGAGTTTCTTTCAAATGCTGAAGCATCTTGGCATATGCTGAAAATGCTTTTCCAGTATTAAATTGCATTACGCATATGATTGTGACAACAAAAACGATCCTTTTATCGCCAACATATTGATATATAACATTGGTGAATTGTTCACAAACATCTTAATTCATATTAATCAAAAAAGTTTTAGAATTTCCAACTAATATATGCTATGGTATGGTATGGTATAACAATGGTAGTAATTTCTTCAAATCTACCGCTCAAAATCATTAGCGGAACTAAATGTTGCTCATTATTCCGCATATAATAATATACGTTACAGTTTTTATGATCCCTAAAAATATGATATGGTACATTTAGAGAGTTAGACAGAGGAACATGAGAGTTTTCGTCTAAAATGACGTATTTAGATGATTTTTAGATTCAATTTTTGAAATTTTAATGTTTTCATAAGCCTTTTAAATACGCTTCTATCACAATTTGCAACTAATTTTACAACCAATTTATAACCAACTAATTTTATAACCAGAAACTTACACAAAATATTCCATAATTTACGCTTAATACGCTTCTATCACAATTTGCAACTAATTTTACAACCAATTTATAACCAACTAATTTTATAACCAGAAACTTACACAAAATATTCCATAATTTTGTGTAGGTTTCTGTAAAATTCATAATACATTTATATTTTCTTCGTTCATCTTTCTGTATTTGGCAAATATGGGTAACTAAATCGCTTACAAATGTAAAGATTCTATCTTTGTTGGTTTTGGAAATATGTTCGTGTACTCTGGGGCTCGTTCCGAAATTTCCAAAATCCGGACCTATGGCCCAAATCCTTTCAAATTTCAGAGACATAAAGGAAACATGACAAACACCCTTTTATCAAATTAAAAGGTTCTATCTTTATTGGTTTTGTAGAGATGCTCGTTTTCTCTGTGGCTCCTTCGGAAGCTTCCAAAATTGGAGGCCATGGTCCAAATGCTCTCAAATTTCAAAAATATAAAGGAAACATGAAAGAACACCATTGAACCAAATTTAAGGTTCTATTTATTATTTGTTTTGGATATTTGCTCGTTTACTCTGTGGCTCGTTCGGTAATTTCCAAAATCTGAACCGATCATCCAAATGCTCTCAAATTTCAAAAACATAAAGGAAAGATGATAGAACACCCTTGAGCCAATTTCAAACGTTCTATCTTTATTGGTTTTGTAGATATGCTCGTTTGTTCTACGGCTCGTTCGAAAGCTTCCAAAATCCGAACCAATTGACCGAATTTCCCAGACGCAATCCCAGCCTTACCTTCGTTATTAGTAACCTACTATATAAATTTCATCAAGATAGCTTAATTAATTTTTAAGTTAACGCGCGAACGGACAGACAGACTGACGGAAGAACAGACATCGTTAAATCAATTCAGAATTCGTTATTTTCATTCACATATATTAAGAATATATATACATGCCCATATTTAACACGCTTCCTTTTGGTGGTTACAAAAACCACAACGAAGTTAATATACTTTTGTTGTAGAGTATAACAAAGAAATAAAAAATTTTAAATGAATTTAAATTCAAAAAAAATAAAAATAAAATTTAGTAGTAGTATATATATATTTTTATACCGTACACCTAAAGTATAGGCTATATTAACTTTGGTATGGGGTTTGTAACCACGAAAAGGAAGCATGTTAGATATGGACATGTATATATGTTCCGAATCAGGATCACCTGCTGAGACGATTTAATGATGTCCGTCCATCCGTTCGCACGATAACTCAAAAACTAGAAAAGCCATCTTGATGAAATTTATATAGTAGGTTACTAATTATGAAAGGAAGGCTAAGTTCGAATCTGGACAACATCAGTTCATGGGTTCGGATTCTTCAAAATACCGAATGATTCCGGAGCAAATGATATTATCTCCAAGACCAACAAAGATATACCCTTTAAATTTGGCATGCTGTTCTTTCATGTTTGATTTAAGTCTCTGAAATTTGGAGGATTTGGTCCTTGGGTTAGGATTTTGGAAGCTTCTGAACGAGCCCCGAGCTAACGAGATTATCTCCAAAATCAACAAAGATAGAATCTTTGAATTTGGTACAGTGGTGTTCTTTCGTGTTTTATTTATGTTTCTGCAATTTGGGAGGATTTGGTTCATGGGTTCGGATTTTGGAAGCTTCCGAACGAGCCCCAAAACAAACGAGTATATCTGCACAACCAACAAAGATAGAACCTTTATTTTTAGTATAAGGGTGTTCTGTTATGTTTCCTTTTCTGTAAAATTAGAAACTGACATTTGAAAAAATTTGAACCATGGGTTCGAGCAAACGAGCATATCTCCAAAACCAACAAAAGTGGAACCTTTAAATTTAGTACAATGATGTTCTGGTACGTTTTCTTTATGTTCCTGAGATGGATTTGATGAATTGGAGTGGCAATTCGGGTACCTGACACACGCCTCCCAAGGACTATCAAGCATATCTTCGAAATTAATAAAGATAGAAACTTGAAATTTTTTACAAGGGTGTCAAGCATACTCCAAGAGGGTGCCTCTTTTACGTTCCTGAAAAAGAAGTATTAATAAGTCGGTTGCTTTGACTTACTGTTACATTTACTTGTTTTATTTAACCTTAGAACCCAAACAGGTTTTTAAAGGCCGTTTTTACATTTTTTCTAACTTATTTATAAGGTTATTACATTTTTGAATTAAGAATTAATTTCTCAATAATTACAGTAAAGAACTTAAAAGAGATTTCTTAGTTTTACATACAAATAATTATCATATTAACTATTATAAGAATTAAAACGACAAACTTAAATTAACAAAATTAATTTAACTTTAAAATAACAAACAATTTTCTAAGATTTACATACCAATAATTATCATTTCCTTTAATTTTTTTTTTTTTTAAATATAAATCTATTATTAATTTTTATTAATTATACATAATATTATGAAATAAATTTTACATACATAATATAATGAAATAAATTTTTTTTAAATATGATCATATACCCCAGTTTCCTTTAAATTTTCAATTACCTTTTTTAATTTTTTAAATTTTTGTTTGCAGCTATTACATCTATCGCGTTACAGTTAAATTTTTATTTTTCAAAAGCAATATTCAAAATGTTATTGCAGGAGCAGTGAGGAGGTTCACCCTTCTCAATAATGAATTTATGCGTCAGTTTGCTATGACCAATACGGACTCTTTTCTGTTAAATAGGTCGATTGTTCCCCAACGTTGAAGGTTTAATTGTACGAACTTTATTTTCAGTATAAACTTGATTCCATATCTCATTCCACTTTCGATTTAATTGTAGATTTATAAATTTTCTGGAGCCATTGCGTGAGTTTTGGAAGTTTTCAAAAAGTCACTCACTCTTCTATATTATATAAATCGTTTTGTATGGCTTCTCTTAACTATATTTCCGTGTCTGTGGAATATTTATTAAATGCTTTTTGTAGATCTATGTCTATCTATCTGTATCTATCTATAAATAAGCAAGCTGTATATTTTTTCTTATCCATGCTTTTTGTTATAAAATCCGACTAACCTAAGCAGGCGGCAGCCGTGTTGGAGTTTTCCTCGAAACCGTATTGATCTTTATGCAAAATGCCATTAGCGTTTATGAAATGTGTTAGCCTTGTTTTGATAATTTTTTCGTATATTTTTTAAATTGATGTTAATACTGAAATTGGCCTATAGTTCGAAGGATCTAATTTATCCTTTGCTTTATGTATAGGTGTAACTGTGGCAATTTTTAGACTATCAGGGAAGTGTCCAGATTCAAAGGCAGAGTTAATGAATTTTACCATGAGTGGGCTAATTTGGTTAGAATATTTTTTTAAAGCTTTCGATGATATATTGTCATATCCTGTAGCTGAACCTAACTTAATTGTGTTAATTGTTTTTTGAACTTCCTCTATGCTTGTAGGAGATAAGCTAAAACTACTATGAATAATTTTTTGAAAAGACCCTAAATAATTTTCATCAATGGAATCCCTTGATATATTTAAAGAATTTGTTACATTTATAAAGTATTTGTTCATGGTGTCATTTTGAGGGTTATTCGTATGGCATTATTAAATTTTCTTTCATTTAAACTAGATGTTGTATCAAAAGTGTTTTTGTTGTACATAATTCTTTTGTATAGATCCCATAATTTCCTACTATTATTGGGTTCATTTGATATTATCCTATAAAAATTTTGCTTGGCTTATTTTATTTCCCTGCGTACTAACTCTTTATATTTTAGATAGCGTTCTTTGATTTTTTCATCGTTGGGAAACTTTTTTTTATATTTAAGGAAGGAATTACGAATTTTGATATTACGAATAATATCATCGTTAATTCACTCATGCTTCTTTTTTCCGTTATGTTGAGAAATAATTTTAGTATATTTTTGAATTTTACTTGAAAGTACTTCTATGAATTTATCAATTGCATCGAGATCAAGTACTTCTAGATCACCTCAAAAGCTATCACTAGAAAGTTTATCGTAGTCTAAAACAGTTTTTTTTTTAATTATTTGTTTGTTTTATAGTTTTTAAATTTGTACTTATAAATAGCAGATGATTAGGGCCTGTAATACCGGAGACAATAATCAATACCGGGTTTCGGTATTTTATTTAAATAAATACTGGTATTATACCGGTATTGGCGATTTATTTAAAAATTAAAAAGAAATTGTATAAATTGATATTTTTTTTTAATTAATGCAAAAACAAATACAAATTATAATATAATTTATTGGCGAAAAAATAAAAATAAAACAATAATATGTAAAACGAGGAAGAGTGCAGTAGAGTAGACTGTGTCAACTCTGGGATACCCGTAGAACGTAATATTTCTATAAAACTTGATCATCTTTTAAAAACATTCAGATGTTTTAGTACCGAACTACAGAGATATATTTATGTAAATTGTGGAGTTGTATGACAGCTACCCGAATCTATTGCGCCTAGCTTCATTAAGTTCCAAGAAGTGCAAGAAGCCTAAACCGGCTGCTTTAGACCAATAAAATTTTACAAAAGTTTTTGGCATGCAACTCGACACCCTTTCACTAAGTTTCAGATAGCCAGATTCAATAGACACTGAGTTATTTTCATTTAAAAAGAGAAGTTGTATGACAGCTACCCGAACCCGTCGCACCACCACAACCAAATTTTGCAAAAGTTGTTGCCATAAAATTTGATCATCATTTGCAAGATTTCAGACGCCTAGCTTTATTAACTTCCAAGAGGTGCAAGAAGCCTGAACCAGCTGCTTTAGGCCAACCAAATTTTACAAAAGTTGCTGGCATGTAACTCGACACCTCTTTACTAAATTTCAGATTCCCAGCTTCAATAAACACTGAGTTATTCTCATTTAAACGGAGAAGTTGTATGGCGGCTACCCGAACCCGCCGCACCAACACAACCAAATTTTACAGAAGTTGTTGCCATAAAACTATAATCATTTGAAAAATTTCAGAAACCTAGCTTGAATAGATACTGAGTTAATTCTATATAAAGAAAGAAGTTGTATGGCAGCTGCTCGAACCCGCCGGCCGAAAATGTTGGATTTAAATAGCAAAACTAACAATTTTACAAGAGTGACGTAAAAAAAATTTCAGCCTCCTAGTTCCTTTAGTTTTTGAGTTATCATGCGGACGGAAGGACGGACGGCCGTACATGGCTTAATCGACTCAGAATTCGATTCTGAGCCGATCCATACCTTCGACACTATATCTAGCTCGGCTCCTTTAAGGTGTCACAAACGTAATGGCAAATTTATTATACCCTTGAACATAGTTCATACGGGTATAAAAATCAATTTTGCTTAGAGAGGAAATAACTTAAAATAACGTAAAAAGCAAAGTGTGTCCAAGGAATCATCACTAAGAGAAGACCTGATTTTGGAACAAATTTTTCCAGATGAGTAAAATACTCTTTCAGCTTCTACGCTGGTTGGCGGAATAGTGTTCAAATATTCATATGAAAAGTTTATTGAAGTTGACTAGATGTTTATAAGATTTATATAATTTAATTAAATTTCAAATGGAAATGTATGACATTTTAAATATCGATATTTATATGTCATAATACCGGTATTTCGGTTTTAAAAAATAGCCCTGGAATACCGGTATTGCAGACCCTACAGATGATGGTCTGATAAGCATGATTCAGAGATATGTACGTTATAATTGTAATCAATTAAATCTGTAAGAAAATGATCAATAACTGTTCTTGTGGTTGTACCTACTCTTGTTGCGAAATTTTACTTAATATTGTTTTATATTATAAATAATAT
Organism: Poecilobothrus nobilitatus; assembly: GCA_947095535.1. Classification (NCBI taxonomy): domain Eukaryota; kingdom Metazoa; phylum Arthropoda; class Insecta; order Diptera; family Dolichopodidae; genus Poecilobothrus; species Poecilobothrus nobilitatus. The sequence continues at coordinate 111,614,640 of OX352772.1, forward strand.
TTTTATATTATAAACTACATAACCATTACAGGAAGATTATAAAATTGATTTTCATACTTTAGGAGCCAAATTTCTGTTAAAACTATTACATAAACGACACAATGGAGTGAATTTATTAATATCTCTAAATAACTTAACTTATTCCTAAGGCTCTAAATATTTAGGTATAATATATTTAAATTATATTTGTAATTCCGCATAACACTTTTGTACAGCTCTGTAAAATAATTAGCTTTAATATTTTCATATATATTTAAAAAAGATCATTATTGTGGTGCGCGGCAATAGTATTTCCCTTTCATAGCTACAATAGACACAAAAGAAATCTCTTATCAAAATCTTATTTAATTTTATCTCCTTTCCCTGTTTTTTGTTGTTGAAGTCACTTTTTGACGTAGTAAACTAGTATCAAAAACATGTGCTCGTGTCGTGTTAAATATTAAACAATATGAATATAAGTACGGTGATGTGTATAAAAGCATATAAATATGATATTTAAATAATTTAAAAAAACTTTAAAAATATATAATAAGTACATACTTTTACACATATACATACATGCATATAAAGTTATAGGTGTTAAAATTATATGTAGATTTATAATAAATAAACGAAAAGCTTAGTCCTAGACTATATAGTAATAGAAAAAACTTTTTTGTATAAATTAAATTTAAAGTGTTTGACTACGAAGTTAGAATATATAAAACTGTGTTTTTGTTTTAATGATAAATTGTATGTGTTAATAATACATTCTAGTTTATAACAAAAATAAAAACTAAGCTTTTTTCTAGGTTAGTAATATTAAACGATTTTTCGAATGAATGTAATTTAAAGTGTTTAATAACAAGATTAGTATATATAAAATATTGTTTATGTTTTAATAAATTATGTATTATGTAGGTTGGTGAATGAATGTAATAATTTAATAGCGAGATTAGTATATATAAAATATTGCTTATGTTTTAATGATAAATGATTTGTGTTAGTAGTTGAACGAGGAAGAATACAATTGCCTTTGTCAACTCTTAGATACCCGTACGAACCGTTAGAATGTTCACAGCCTGTTACTCTGCTTACAATATTATTTTTTAAATATTTTAGTATTTTAAAATAATTTGGGTGAATTTTATAATTTCTAGAACTATGGGTTGTACATATATTCAAACTATATGTCTATGCATTCTTCAAAAGCAGATTTTAACCTCCCACATAACGATTATTAATCCAAAACTTTTTCAAATATTCTATAGTACCATTTAATACTAAGCGGTAAATGTATATTAAATTTACTTAGTACAAAATAGTAAATATAATTTTAAATGTTATATTATATTAATGCGTACATAGTATAATTATATTGTTATAAGTATATCGCCATACATTGCAATATTTTTTTAAAAATATTTCCATTCATAGAATAATTTCTTATAAGTACAATAAAATACATATATGTATATAAATACGGCAATATATAATATACATCTATACTCTTATCATTCATTCATCAGTGACATATACGATATGTAAATAAAAATGATATTATATAAGTATGTATGCATATCAATATCATAAAAATAAAAATTCTTCAAACAACCGTTATGTTGTTTATTTATTTACATTTTTTACTACGCATTATATCCTCAACAATTTCAAATTATCGAGTAAAACAAAATGCAAAAAATTTGTTAAAGAAATTTGTTAGAAAATTTGAAAAAATCAAGTAACACTTTCGTCAATTATAAAGTAACCCTATATTATTAAAAAAAGTTGTTAACAAAAATAAGAGTATAATGTTGAAGCTTTAATTTTTATGTATTACTTCAAAAAAATTTTAACAGGTGTTCAAGTTACAGGTGTTTAAAAATATGAAATTTTCAGTTTTTGACCTCTTACAGCTCATAAACGGGGGGTGATACAAAAAAAATTCTGAAATAACTCATACTTATTTTTGAAGATCTAACTTCTGTCAAAATTTCAAGTTTTCAACTTAAACCGTTTAGAAGATAGAAGGGTTAAAGGATTTTGCAATAATTCAGTTTCGCATAACGTTAAATTAAGGCACCGTACAGCACAAGTATATATTTATTATATACATGTTTGTAAAGCTAATAATAGCAGAATCGTTTGGAATTTTCAGATTGAAGATATACCTTATAGACCTTGTGTTATAACAATTTAAATATAGAGATTTTTGGGGGCTTTGGGGGGCTGTAGCTCCTTAACGGGTGGGACTACAGAAAAATTAATATATTCATAAAATTAATACTTTTATGATATCTATCAGCAGTTAAAATTTCATGGCTCTATTTCAAAAAAATTATGGAGATCTAAAAGTTAGTAGTTTGGGAGCTACCCGAAGTTTTGGTCGGAACTCAACCAAAAAAAATAGGGAACCTACAAATTGCTCCCAGAATATTTTGTGTAAATTTCAAGATTCTAGCTTTCTTAGTTTTTCAATTAGCGTGCTGATAGACGGACGGACATGGCTTAATCGACTCAGAATTTCATTCTGATCCGATCCATACCTTTGAAGATATATCTAACTCGGTTTTTTCTAGGTGTTACAAACGGAGGAGTAATTTTATTATACCCGATCCTATCGTACAGGTATTATGATTTGTATTTGCAAGTTGATAATAATAAAAAATAAAAATCATGCTTATTTCTAGGTTAGAAAAAATTATTATCATTTTTTTTCGTAATGAATGAAATTTGAAGTGTTTGGTAACGAGATTAGTAATTATAAGATAATATTTTTTATTTGATCGAGTACAATTTTTTAAGGAAGTTAATAAAGTTGAGACAAGAAAGATTAAATACAAAAGAAAATTAAAAATTGTAATAAATTTAGTTTGTGATATGGTTTTTAGTATATTATATACAATGTCATTATAGTTTTTAATTTTAAAAACATTTGAAGAATCTGTTTTACTAATGTGGATAGTGTTGTTTTTGATACATAGGTACTTGCGTTAGTTGATAATTTTAATTTGGCGAGCTTCGTAATGGAGTTTGGATGTAGTTGTCGTTACTTCATTTGAAATAGATGGAGAGGAATTTACAATTGAAGAGACTACATTTTGAGATGAAAGTACTGTACACTGTCTAGTATTACTTATTTGTATATCAGAAGTAGAATGATGTTGCCTATTTGTTGCACTGTCGCCATTGATACTTGGTAATGTTGGTAACAAATTCGAAGCAGGTAGTTGTTCATTTGGAAATTCATATAATGATTGTCGCCTGAGAAGATAGCATTTCTCACATCTAAACTTATTGTTACTAGTTTTAAAGAATGTGAGCTCATCTTCAGTTATTTCACACGCACAGTGGTAAAAATTCAGACAATTCGAGCAACTAATTTTAGTAGTAACACTTCTCTCAATTTTTTATAAGACACTTATTGCAAATCATGTTATTTGCTCTCTTTTTTCTATAATTTATTGAATTATTTTACTTATTTTTATTTTATTCAATCAATTAATATATTCTTGCATTCTACATTGACATTTTATTTATTCCTATTTTTCTTTGATGATTTCTTCACACCTGTCGTGTCTTCCACTCAGCTGAGCTGGTATCACGAAGTACCATGTTGTTTTCTCCATGGGGCTGCTGTTTTGACATATTAGTTGATACGTATACTTAGTTAATTTTATTAAGGATTTCTAATTTTTCTTAGTTAATTTTATTAAGGATTTCTAATTTTTCTTTTAGTGCTTGTTTAAATTTTTTATTTTGTTTAGTTTTACTATTATAATTTAGTATTATCATAACCAGTTTTAAACCTACCTAGGAATTTCCACGGTATAGAAATGAGCACTTGAAGCTCCCCTAGTGTTGCGTTGGAATTGTTTAGGTGGAGGCATTATTGATTTCAATTCGATAGAACATGTGTCATTACCTATAAGATATCTATAAATGATATCTCCAAGAGATAAAGATAAAACTAGATATTTAGCTAGAGATAAATAAAGCTAGAGATAAAGCTCCAATATTTTGACGTGAGTTAAGAAGAGTAAAGGTTCCCTGAACAGTAGGGTCACCAAACAGGCGTAAGGCGTGATTTTAGATTTTGTCCAGGTGACTTAATAATGTTTGAGCCGCGCCAGCCCATATGTAATTATAGTCCATCTTAGGTCGAATATATGCTTTATAGATATTGGCCAGATCACTAGGTGAAAAATAAGCTTTACAGCGAAAACGAAAATCTAAACATTTGGCACTTTTTTTGGCTATATCAAAAATATGCTCACTCTACAACATTTTATGATTAAGCTGCAGGCCTAAAATGTTTAAATTTGCAGACTACTGTATATTTTCCCCTTGGAACCGTAAAATTGGTATGGATTCGTCTCTTTTGCAAGAGATCTAACAGCCTTGAGTTTTGGAAGTGTTGAAAGGAAGTCTGTTTTTAACACCCCAATCAGCTATTTTCTCTAGGTCGCGCTTAACTGAACTAGCCATAATTTCCCTTTTAAACTGATTGCGGTTGAAGTAGCATTCGATCTTTTTAAAAAATCATAAGATGCCACCAGAGTGCTGTCATTGGTAAAACTTTGGTTTGGATTGAGGGTAGAACTGAATAGGTCGTTAATGACAAGGATACGAATACGACGATTCGAAAGAAAATCCTCAATCCAAGCACAGAAGGAGCTGCCCAATTGCCTGACGTTTGCTCAGAAGAGCAGAATGACATACTCGATCAAAGGCCTTTGAGATATCGAGAGCTACAACCTCAGATTCACCGGAACAATGAATGCTGGGGTTGAGCTTCTCGCAGAGACAAGTTAAAAGATCACCTGTAGATCGATGACTGCGAAAGCCGTATTGACAATCGTTTAAAATACGCGAGCTATTCAGGTATCTCAAAAGCCTTTTGTTTACCAAAATTTCCATAATTTTGGAGGGGACCGGAGTGATGGCTATTAGTCGGTGGTCTTATAGGCCTTTATTACATTGTATCATTTTCTATTCATACCCTCCCAGCCACCCTCTCTTTTATAAACTAGAAAGCTGTTTTTCAGAATGCTGTTTGTTGTTACTTTTGAAGTTTTGAATTGTTACTTTTGAAGTTTTGAACACTTTTGAATACACAATTTTAGGTGATTCTCTGTTGTTAAATACAAATTCATATAAAAGAGCAAATAAACTATTTTTGTAGGTATATATTTTTAGGTGCAGACATTTTTTATATAACACACGAAATATATTAATGTTTCCTTCTCGAAAATGTTTTTAAAATAAAATTTTCACGCACACATTCAAACTTAGATCTGCTATAAAGAATACATGTCTAATGTAACGAGCTGTTGTTCTTATGATGTTGCGTAAAACTTAATTACGCTGATAAAAGATATATAGGGACCTTGGAATACCAACTTACAAGGAAATAAGTCAAGGAAATAATAGTCTACAAGATTATTATAAGGGTATTTATCAACATTTAACGCTTGTATTGGAGAAAATTGCCTGTATGGACTCATCGCAAAAAGCATTTTCCGAGACACTTGATAGTAAGTGAATTGATACAGTGACGGAAGTGGCACATTTGTACTTTTTTATTATTTATCTCTCATTTTTATTGTTTTTTTAATAATTACTGGAAACACACTTACAAATACTGTTTTGATAATTAACCGTTTTTAAAGTTGAAAATGTTCAATATTCATTTGTTCTATGAAAAAAATTTTTAGAGTTTTGTTGGAAACGGTTTTGAAATTTTGATTGAGAATTATTTTGATAATTACCACGATTTTGATTTGATTGAAAGTGAAAATTTATTTTATTTCTAAGTTTTTTATTTCTAGATCTTGAATTATTTCTTCGGCCATTATTTAGATACAATAAAGGAACTGATCGATGTTTTTCTATATTGTTTTGATTTTCATTTATTTCGTCATTGATATTTTCCAATTTCAAACATTTTGGAGAAGCAAAAATAGAAGAAGGAAAGTACAGGATCATACACATAACAGACCTCACTACTCTACAAGATTCTATAACCCAAATAAAATCACTTCTCTCTGACGAAGTTTTAAAAACCCATACATTATGTCCATACTTACAACAAGAGAACCAATACAGGATTTTCTAAATGAATTTAAGCCGCAATGAGTAAAAATGTCGCTTAATTTTCTCGGCAGCGCATGGAAATGGATAGCAGGTTCGCCAGATCATGACGATTTCGTAATGACCAAGGAAAAGATGCAGAACTTACTAGAAAATAACAATAAAGAAACCATTGTTAACAAAACATTTAATGATAGAATAATTAATATCACCCAAATTACTAACCAAATTTTAAAAAATACTACAATAGAAAATAGTTTAATTAACCAGTACATTTTTCCAGTATAAACTTAAATTGATAAAAGAAGAAATAACCAATCTCAAATATGCACTTCATTGGGCCATAAATAATATTATTAACTCTATTTTGCTATCTAATTCGGATATAAAAATTCGCACTCAGGTATTAGACTTACTTATCAACGGAACTTATCTTATAAGATTTCACAATGCCACAATACAAGTTAATAGTCAAATATTCACATCGAAATCAACCACAAAAGTATGACCATCAATTCGACACAACGACATTTCACGGAAAACGAATTTCATCAGCATCTATCATTGGAATTACTTAAAGAGATCCATATAAAAACCACAAAGGAAATAGAAACATTAAAAACTGAGAAATTTATATTTAAATATATGATTTTATGACAAAAAAAAATTTTAAGTATTTTATATTGATTTGTTTTTTTAACTTTTTGATATTTTAGAATTTAGAGATGGTACTATCCATCCCGGTTGAGCCCCCATGTAAAAATTTATTTTAAAAATACTTTTACTCTTTTAATTCTATTGATGTTTAACTTAATTTTAGTAATTAAAATACAGTTATTTTTATTATGTATAATTAGTAATAGTTCAAGATTTGTTTTATTTCTTATTTAAGATTTACTTTAACCATGGGAAATTAAACGGAGGTATCCTTTTTTAAAAATAATTTTTTAATAAAACATTTAAATATTTTAAATTTGAATACATCAAAGATGTCTTAAAGGTAAAATTTTATTGTGGCCTTTGGAAGAAATTTGAAAAAATGATTATTTTTTGAGTTATTAAAGTTTATACTTTACAACTATAAATTTTAACAGAGCTTTACCACTATTTTAATTTCCTCTCTCTATGTCAGAGCATATCACATATAAAAACAATATTATGGCCTGTGGGTTATCCTTAAACTTAAATTTATAGTATTTTATTAATTATGATAATAATTATATGTACATTACACACAGCTAACAATATTTTCAGGCCATGACATGGAAAAATTTGAATAATTAGTGCATACATTCAAACAAATGAGAGGAAAATTTCATTTTAAAAAATATTTTTAATCTTATTATTTTGTTTTTTTTTTCGAAAAAATCCCCATTTTTAGCAATTTTCTTTACGAGTTTTCGTAATGAAATATTTCCCAAAATATGTCAAATTTGATTGGAATTTTTCCTACAACATATCAAAAATGTAGCTTTCCACTCGTAATTATACCCGTACGATAGGATCGGGTATAATAAAATTACTCCTCCGTTTGTAACACCTCGAAATAAGCGAGCTAGATATACCTTCAAAGGTATGGATCGGATCAGAAAAAAATTCTAAGACTTTTGAGCCATGTCCGTCCGTCCGTCCGTCTGTCCGTCCATCCGTCCGTCAGCACGCTAACTCAAAAACTAAGAAAGCTAGAATCTTGAAATTTACACAAAATATTCTGGGAGTAATTTGTAGGTTCCCTATTTTTTTTGGTTGAGTTTGGACCAAACCTTTAGGGTAGCTCTCGAACACCTAACTTTTAGATCCCCACATTTTTTTTGAAATAGAGCTATGAAATTTTAACTGCTAATAGATGTCACAAAAATATTAATTTTATTTTTAATAACTTTTTTTTGTACCCCCACCCGTTACGGAGTTACAGCTCCCCAAAGGTTCAAAAAAGCTCTATATTTAAATTGTTATAGCACAAGTTGTATAAGGTATATCTTCATTTTGAACCAAACGATTACTACTTTTATTAGCTTTAAAAGTATATATACAATAAATATATTTTTGTGGCATACGGTGTCTTAATTTAACGTTATGCGAAACTAAAATTTTGCAAAATCCTTTAACTCTTCTATCTTCTAAACGGTTTAATTTGGACACTTGAAATTTTGACAGAAGTTAGATCTTCTAAAATAAGTATGAGTCATTTCAGAAATTTTTTTTGTATCACCCCCTGTTAAGAGCTGTAAGGGGTCAAAAACTGAAAATTTCCAATTTTTAAACACCTGTAACTTGAAGACCTGTTAAAATTTTTTTGAAGTAATACACAAAAATTAAAGCTTCAATATTATACTCTTATTTTTGTTAACAACTTTATTTAATAATATATGGTTACTTTATAATTGACGAAAGAGTTACTTGATTTTTTCAAATTTTCTAACAAATTTCTTTAACTAATTTTTTGCATTTTGTTTTACTCGATAATTTGAAATTGTTGAGGATATAATGCATAGTACAAAAAAATGTAAATAAATAAACAACATAACGGTTGCTTGAAGAATTTTTATTTATATGATATTGATATATATGCATACTTATATAATATCATGTTTATTTACAATATATCGTATATGTCACTAGTGAATGAATGATAAGAGTATAGATGTATATTATATAGCGCCGTATTTACATACATATATGTATTTTATTGTACTTATAAGAAATTATTCTGTCAATGGAATATTTAAATATAATATAATATAATATTTAAAATTATATTTATTATTGTGTACTAAGTAAATTTAATATACATTTACCGCTTAGTATTAAATGGTACTATAGAATATTTGAAAAAGTTTTGGATTGGTAATCGTTATATGGAAGGTTAGAATTTGCTTTTGAAGAATGTAATAAACATATAGTTTGAATATATCTACAACCCATAGTTCTAGAAATTATAAAATTCACTCTAATTTTTTGAAAATACTAAAATATTAAAAAAATAATATTGTAAGTAGAGTGACAGGCTGCGAACATACTAACGGTTCGTACGGGTATCTAAGAGATGATAAAGGCAACTGTATTCTTCCTCGTTTTAACTTAATATTAATAAAATTACTTTTAAGCTTTTTATATGCTTTTATATTAACTCGTCGCTTTCGGTTTATTTATTTATTTATTTATTTATTTATTTGTCATTCTGTCACGCTTTTTATTATCTTCGTAATCTGTTAGCAACATTTGTAAGTGTAGTATGGTGCAGAGGATAGTGTACAGGTTTCAAAAGTGGGTATCATGTTGTTCGAATCCAGTTCACATGCAACATTTTTTTTTTTTTTAACTATCTATTCATCAACATTTTTTGAAAAAAATATGTATACATTTTTGTATATATCAATTTAAAACTTACATTTTTATCTCTTATTCATGCATACAAACATACACATTATATTTTTGATCTTTCCTGGTGTTTTGTATTAGCATAATTAGCAAAACACAATCCATACATACAATATTTTTATGTATGTTGCTAAGTTATTTTATTTACAACATTTGTTTAGTATTTAAATCAAAATATTTGCTGTCAACATTCTTTAATGCATATTGAATATGCATGTCGTTAAAAATTAATGTTTTATGTGTTTTATTTAGGAACATTTATTATGTATATTGTGTATATAGATATACAAATAAAATTTTAATCAAAATAATTCCAATTGCCAAATTCAAACTACATACATACATAATATTATTTTTGTACATAGAAAAGAATATAAAAAGTAAAGATCATTACAAAATTATGGTTTTGCTCATTACGCATTATGATTTACAAACAAAATTTTGTCAACACAAAAAATTAAAACTACGTATGTAAATATGTACGTACGTATGTACATAATATTTATTTATTTATATATATTCAGGTACCGTGGTACATAAATGTGCCAGGTAGCTATAACCCTAGTTTCCTGGTAGGAATGTGTACGTGATATAATGATATATTATAAAGTAAACATATTGCGATTTATGAATATTTTTTTTTTATATTATAATTATTGTACCCAGCCGGGAATCGAACCCGAGACCTCTCATTCCCTTATGAATGAGAAGCGGTGCGTCAACCACTGCACCAATGGCTGGATACACATAATATTATGTTAAACTAATTTCCCAAATTATTTTGTTCCGCTCCATTTGTTTATAATTTAAATCGAAAAAGTAAATATAAATATATTTAATTATAGTAAATATATTTAAAAATAGTAAATATAATTTTAAATATTATATTATATTAATGCGCACATAGTATATTTATATTGTTATAAGTATATCGCCATATATTGAAATATTTCTTTAAAAATATTTCCATTCATAGAATAATTTCTTATAAGTACAATAAAATACATATATGTATGTAAATACGGCGCTATATAATGTACATCTATACTCTTATCATTCATTCATCAGTGACATATACGGTATGTAAATAAACATGTTATTGTATAAGTATGTATTTATATTAATATTATATAAATAAAAATTCTTCAAGCAACCGTTATGTTGTTTATTTATTTACATTGTTTTGTACTACGCATTATATCTTCAACAATTTCAAATTATCGAGTAAAACAAAATGCAAAAAATTCGTCAAAATTTCAAGTTAAAGGATTTTGCAAAATTTGAGTTTCGCATAACGTAAATTAAGACACCGTATAGCACAAGCAACCGTTATATTGTATATTTATTTACATTTTTTTGTACTACGCATTACATCCTCAACAATTTCAAATTATCGAGTAAAACAAATGCAAAAAATTTGTTGAAGAAATTTGTTAGAAAATTTGAAAAAATCAAGTAACACTTTCGTCAATTATAAAGTAACCCTATATTATTAAAAAAAGTTTTTAATAGAAATAAGAATATAATGTTGAACCTTTTATTTTCCTGCATTACTCCAAAAAAATTTTAACAGGTGTTCAAGTTACAGGTGTTTAAAAATAGGAAATTTTCAGTTTTTGATCCCTTACAGCTCCTAAACGGGGGCTGATGCAAAAAAAATTTCTGAAATGACTCATACTTATTTTTAAAGATTTAACTTCTGTCAAAATTTCAAGTTTCCAACTTAAACCGTTTAGAAGATCGAAGGGTTAAAGGATTTTGTAAAATTTTAGTTTCGCATAACGGTAAATTAAGACACCGTATGCCACAACTATATATTTATTTTATATATACTTTTAAAGCTAATAAAAGAATTAATCGTTTGCCGTTTTCAAAATGAAGATATACCTTATACAACTTGTGCTATAACAATTTAAATACAGAGCTTTTTTGAACTTTTGCGGAGCTTTTGCTCCGTAACGAGTGGGGCTATAAAAAAAAGTTATTAAAAATAAAATTAATATTTTTTGACATCTATCAGCAGTTAAAATTTTATAGCTCTATTTCAAAAAAAATGTGGGGATCTAAAAGTTAGGTGTTCGAGAGCTACCCGAAGTTTTGGTCGGAACTCAACCAAAAAAAATAGAGAACCTACAAATTGCTCCTAGAATATTTTGTGTAAATTTCAAGATTCTAGCTTTCTTAGTTTTTGAGTTAGCGTGCTGACGGATGGCCGGACGGACGGACGGACATGGCTCAATCGACTTAGAATTTTTTTCTGATCCGATTCATACCTTTGAAGGTATATCTAGCTCGCTTATTTCGAGGTGTTACAAACGGAGGAGTAATTTTATTATACTCGATCCTATCGTACGGGTATAAAAATGTAAATAAATAAACAACATAACGTTTGCGCGAAGAATTTTTATTTATATGATATTGACATACATACATACTTATATAATATCATGTTTATTTACATATCGTATATGTCACTGATGAATGAACGATAAAAGTATAGATGTATATTATATAGCGCCGTATTTACATACATATATGTATTTTATTGCACTTATAAGAAATTATTCTATGAATGGAAATATTTTTAAAGAAATATTGCAATATATGGCGATATACTTATAACAATATAAATATACTATGTGCGCATTAATATAATATAATATTTAAAATTATATTTACTATTTTGTACTAAGCAAATTTAATATACATTTCCCGCTTAGTATTAAATGGTACTATAGAATATTTGAAAAAGTTTTGGATTGCTAATCGTTATGTGGAAGGTTAAAATCTGCTTTTGCAGAATGCATAAACATATAGTTTGAATATATGTACTACCCATAGTTCTAGAAATTATAAAATTCATCAAAATTATTTTAAAATACTAAAATATTAAAAAAATAATATTGTAAGCAGAGTGACAGACGATAACATACTAACGATTCGTACGGGTATCTAAGAGTTGACAAAGGCAACTGTATTCTTCCTCGTTTTTATTTGATATTTTATTTACTATTAACTTCATGTTTAATATATTTCAGTACTTCATGTTTCAACAATTCATTTAAAAATAATAATTATATTATATACTTTATGTAAATTACAAAAAATTTTTGTTTTTTTAATATTTAATTATTTTATTCAAAATACCAAAGCAGTTTTCTTATCATAACTCCCTTCAATTTTTTTTATTTCGAATGTAGTCGATATATTGAAAACAAAAATATTGAATGTGAAAATTCTCGAAAAAAAACTTAAAACAAACGAGGAAGAATACAGTTGCCTTTGTCAACTCTTAGATACCCGTACGAACCGTTAGTATGTTCACAGCCTGTCACTCTGCTTACAATATTATTTTTTTAATATTTTAGTATTTTAAAATAATTTGGGTGAATTTTATAATTTCTAGAACTATGGGTTGTACATATATTCAAACTATATGTTTATATGTACATTCTTCAAAAGCAGATTCTAACCTTCCACATAACGATTATCAATCCAAAACTTTTTCAAATATTCTATAGTACCATTTAATACTAAGCGGTGTATATTAAATTTACTTAGTATAAAATAATAAATATAATTTTAAATATTATATTATATTATATTTAAATATTCCATTGACAGAATAATTTCTTATAAGTACAATAAAATACATATATGTATTTAAATACGGCGCTATATAATATACATATATACTCTTTTCATTCATTCACTAGTGACATATACGATATGGAAATAAACATGATATTATATAAGTATGTATATATATCAATATCATATAAATAAAAATTTTTCAGGCAACCGTTATGTTGTTTATTTATTTACATTTTTTTGTACTATGCATTATATCCTCAACAATTTCAAATTATCGAGTAAAACAAAGTGGAAAAAATTCGTTAAAGAAATTTGTTAGAAAATTTGAAAAAATCAAGTAACACTTTCGTCAATTAAAAAATAATCCTATATTATTAAAAAAAGTTGTTGACAGAAATAAGAGTATAATATTGAAGCTTTAATTTTTATGTATTACTTCAAAAAAATTTTGACAGATGTTCAAGTTACAGGTGTTTAAAAATAGGGAATTTTCAGTTTTTGACCCCTTACAGCTCCTAAACGGATCTCACAAAATCTCTCAAAAATATTAATTTTATTTTTAATAACTTTTTTTTGTAGCCCCACCCGTTACGGAGCTACAGCTCCCCAAAGGTTCAAAAAAGCTCCATATTTAAATTGTTATAGCGCAAGTTCTATAAGGTATATCTTCATTTTGAAAACGCCAAACGATTACTACTTTTATTAGCTTTAAAAGTATATATACAATAAATATATATTTGTGGCATACGGTGTTTTAATTTACCGTAATGCGGAACTCAAATTTTGCAAAATCCTTTAACCCTTCTATCTTTTAAACGGTTTTTACAAAAGTTAAATCTTCTAAAATAAGTATGAGTCATTTCAGAAATTTTTTTTGTATCACTCCCCGTTTAGGAGCTTTAAGGGGTCAAAAACTGAAAATTTCTTATTTTTAAACACCTGTAACTTGAACACCTGTTAAAAATTTTTTGAAGCAATACACAAAAATTAAAGCTTCAACATTATTTTCTTATTTCTGTTAACAACTTGTTTTGTTGTAATAATATAGGGTTACTTTATAATTGACGAAAGTGTTACTTGGTTTTTTCAAATTTTCTAACAAATTTCTTTAACGAATTTTTTGCATATTGTTTTATTCGATAATTTGAAATTGTTGAGGATATAATGTGTAGTACAAAAAAATGTAAAGAAATAAACAACATAACGGTTACTTGAAGAATTTTTATTTATATGATATTGTTATACATACATACTTATATAATATCATGTTTATTTACATATCATATATGTCACTGATGAATGAACGATAAAAGTGTAGATGTATATTATATAGCGCCGTATTTACATACATATATGTATTTTATTGTACTTATATGAAATTATTCTGTCAATGGAATATTTAAATATAATATAATATAATATTTAAAATTATATTTACTATTTTGTAATTTAATATACATTTACCGCTTAGTATTAAATGGTACTATAGAATATTTGAAAAAGTTTTGGATTGATAATCGTTATGTGGAAGGTTAGAATCTGCTTTTGAAGAATGTTCATATAAACAAATAGTTTGAGTATATGTACAACCCATAGTTTTAGAAATTATAGAATTCACCCAAATTATTTTAAAATACTAAAATATTAAAAAAATAATATTGTAAGCAGAGTTAGCTGTTAGCTGTGTTAGCTGTGAACATACTAACGGTTCGGACGGGTATCTAAGAGTTGACAAAGGCAACAGTATTCTTCCTCGTTTTTTTTAAATGCAAGTTATACTTAATTAGATTCTCTGCAAACTTCCAAAATTTCTGTTATAGTAGAAATGGCGCTTCCCGCTTCGAATTTTGTAAACGTTAAATTGTTGAATCTTCCTTTTCAAATCTTCACGTTTTCTTTCTTATGGCCTTAATTTTCTTTTTTTTGTTTGTGTAAATTACTCCCAAATTTTGTAGGTTTTGTTTTGTAGAAATAAAAAAATTTAACAATTCAAATTATGTATTATTTTCCATATAAAAATATAATAAAAATTATTATACAATAAAATGTTTATAAAATAAAAAGGTTATTGGTTCTTTTATTATAATCTTTTCTTATAAAAACATTTATTTTCCACTAATTTCAAATCTGCTTTAATTTTAAAAATTTAAATTATATGTACTACTTTAATTAATTTTAAACGCGTCATCACTCTTCTGGTGGTAATTACAGATAACTGTTTTTTTTTTGATTAACAAATTATTTCAAATAGTTAGTTTTTCTTTTTTAACGAAAGTATGGTGTACTGTTCTTTTTGGTGAAAGAGATTCTATACTATAAGGGATGTTCTACTTGGTTGTACATTCGGCGGGCCTGAAAGAGGTTTTCAACCCGAAAACGGTTCAATGTTGGTGAATTATTTGTTATAGACACTAATATCATCGTCTTCGCCAGAACTTGTATCTTCGGTGTCGCAATATTTATTTCGCCATGGTTTCATGTGATCTGCGGCGGTTGTAGTTTTTCTTGGCTCTTTTTGATTGCCGATTTTCTTAACTTCGTATCTATCTTTAACATCTCGAACGATGACTTTCCGATAGGTCTTTGAAATGTTCCGTTAATGAATCTTTGTTATTTGCCTACATACGTATACCACTTGCTTTGATTATTTATTGTTAATTTTTTCACTACATTTAGAATTATTCTGATAACTCGCTTGACGTGGCCATTACTACGAGGGATTCCAGCTGTTACAAGTTGAATCTTTATATTTTGTGACTCACAGTACTTTTTTTTCTTTATTTATTATTTTTTTTATAAATTCAACATAGTTTAATTCTAGAAATTTAAAATTGACATATATATAATTTCTTACAGACCTTAGCAAAAACAGCTGTGTGGTCTAATAATTTTTTTTTAGAATATACAGACGTGTTAAAAAAACGAAAAGAAAAATTAATTTAAGATTCAATATTCAAAATTTATCTAAATCTAAATCTAGTTTTTCAATATTATGTAATGATTTCAAATTTTATATTTTAACTTCTTAAAAACTCACGACCTGAAGGCTCCTCTTCAATCTGATATTATAACTTTTGGATTTCTGAATATATTTTGTTGCATTTCTAACTAATTTATGGCTTCGTTTGGGTGGCGTTGGTTATTTTTACTGGGTGTAACCAAGAAAATTTTGTGAATTAATTTTTCTAATTTCTTCGTCCCGAAATGTCCTTCTTTATGATAAATATTAATTAATTTTTTCGCCATTTTGTGGAGAACACACAATAATTTTCTTCCATCATTTCTTTGCTTGAATAGGATATGTAGTTGCAGCTCATTCTCTTTGTTTTGAGCTATTTTTATTCGTTCTAGGAATGTCCATTACTATTGGGTTTCGACAGAGAATGTTCGTTCTTTTGATGTCCATTACTATTGGGTTTCGACTCAGTACATCTACATGTTCCACTCTGCCACTATTTCTATGCTCCATTTTGAAGTCAAATTCCTGGATGACAGCTTCCCACCCTGTAATTCTTGGTAATATTGCTTTTTCTGCATTGTCTGCTTAAACGGTGCACAATAAGTGGCAATTTTTAAATGTATTCCAAGCAGGTAAACTCTTAGCTTTTTTAACGAGTAAACTACCGTTAATGCTTCTTGAAACTACAATACAACTCTTCGACTGCCGAACTTTTCCTTGAATAATAGTATACTAGTTGAAGTCGTTTTATTGTAGGAGGATGACTCCAAGGCTATAAGTTTTTTTAATCGTGATGTCTGTATGTGTGTGTGTGGGTGTGGGAGTAGGTAACCTTGCACTTTGGGATGGGAAAAAAATTTGACCCATATCGCACGACATGTTGACCTACATTTTGATTTATGGGTTTAATGCTTGGTTAGTAGGTCAAGAACTTGTTTTGATCGTTTTGGTTTAGGTTTTAAGTTAAGTTGTATGTGTGGGTTGTTAACTTATAAGTTCCAAATAGTTTTATAATAGGAAATGAAGGTTGTTGATATTGTGTAAGTTGTCAGACAGGATTAATGAACTGAACAATTTATTTTATGTATCTTGGTTACTATAAGCCAAAAATTTGTTTTGGTTTAGGTTTTAAGTTAAGTTGTATGTGTGGGTTCTTAACTTATAAGTTCCAATGGTTTTATAGTAGGAAGTCAAGTGTTAAACGATTTAAAGTAGGGTCGGCCCTTAATAAACAAAATTGTATAACTGAAGTTTAAATACTAGGCGCACATATAAAAGTAGTAAGAAAATTTCTTATATGAAAATAAAAACAGAAAAATTTTTTTTATTTTTAAATCTACAGCGCATCTTTAAAATTGAAAAGAAAAAGTGTAATCCTGTTTGTGTTTTTTTTTTTTTTTTTCTGTTAGCATAAAGAAAAAAAATTAAAGTAAGATATAGATTTTTTTTGCTTACATAAAAATGTGAACTCTTCTGGATAGAAGAATTTATAGAAGAAAAGAGAAAACGAAAGTCATTAATTAGCTGACTGCATGTCGTGTAAGATATTTTTTATTTTTTAATTAAGAATGTTCAGAAAATATGAATAAAAAGAAAACAAACCGCAAATCAAAAATATGGAACTGATTAAACTAAAGATATACTCTTTACTCTTGATATGCATTTTTTTGTTTTTGTTTTTGTATGGAATAAAAAATTATTCAAAAATTTCTAGTTTTAAACTAAAAAAAAATTTAAGACTTGTTTTTGTTATTGTTAAATTAATATACGAGTATATAAATCACTTATCTAGTCAAAGCAAGGAATTGATATAAAAAGAATATAATGTAAAAGTTGAATGATTCTATGATAGTATATTTCCTAGTTTTAAAAAATTACAATATTCTAGTAATAACAAGATAATAATTAGTAATTTATTAAGATTCTGAAAAATGTAATGATCATAAAAGAAATCGAAAGTATAGAACTGTATAATATGTATGTAAATAATATCTACTTTTACATGTAGAATTTTTTTGTTTAAATCTTTATTACATTCTTAAAAATTTTAAATTAATATACAAAACAAATATTTTTACAATACAAATAAAAATGTTCAAATTTGAATGAATACTATTTTGACTTACTTATCAACATTTGCTTTTTTCTGTTATATCCATACGGTAAAGAACTACCATCTTCATTAAATTTTCGTTTTTCCGATTTTGGTTCATATTTTTTTATTTCGGGAATCGTAAGTACATCATGATTTTTATTTCGACGAATATTTTCTGAAATGACGTATGTGTCTGCACTATTCAATGAATTTAAAACTGCTGTCTTTATGCTATTAAAATTGATTTTTAGAGAAGCTTCATAACTAAGAGAGAATCCTTTAACTTTACAAACAATTTTTTCTGTATTATCTTTTGTACAGTAAATTTTGTAAGCGTAGTTCTTGGGACCACCACTTACAAATTCTGTAATATAACTTCCTATACCATAACATTCTAATTCGTCAGTCATGTCGCCTATAAATTCACCTATTTCTGGTTCATATTCTCCTTCTCGGCTAATATACAACACTGAATCGGTGTCATAATATAATACTCTACTATCCAACTTCTCTAGATAACTGTAAAGTTGAAGACGAGCATGTGTTGTTGTATAAGCAGCGATACTTACTTTGACAGTAGATAAAGAAGTTTCTGCTTCTTCTTTATATTTCCAGCTAATCACTATGTTTTCTTTATTAACTGGAAATATGTGACATGCTTCTACAGAAGGGTTTGTTATTAACTCATAAAGTTTAAAAGGTTGATTTATAATGCTGGTTTGTTGTTGATTTTCTCTTTGCCCAAATTTTCCCCAAAATGGGTTTAAAATAATCTTAACAAAAGATTTAAAACCAGGGTTATTAACTACTCTTTATCGTATTCTAATTTAGTTTCTTCTTTTTCAAAAAAACTATCAATATATTCTTCCTTTTCTTTTTGAGTTTGACATTTTATTGGCCACCCAGAAGCTTTTTATAAATTTATTCATCATTTTAGTGAATACACCATCAATACCATTGCAATTGTCATATTTTACTGTTTCGTATTCCCAAACTTCATAAATATTTAAAAGTTTATACCCTTTTTCATTTGGTTTTTTAATTTCATCAATTACCCAAGTTCCTACTAATGCTCTTTCATCGTCTGTATGTTCACAGTATTTTCCTTGATATTTTTGTTCACTACAAGTGTTACATAGTGAGATTTATTATTTTGTTTGACAGGTAACACGGGGTGTAATAGATTTGTTGGTGGTAAGATTTTACATTTAATAATACCGTCAATAGTCATTCTGTTTAACTTGGAGCAAGTATCTTCTCCAACATAAATCTTAGGATGGTTTAAAGGAAATTTTCCTCGTTTGCAAACATATGGGTATAAGGAACATACATCTATGTATTTAATTTTTTCTCCTTGCTTACATTTATAATATGTGTAAGTATTTCCCGTTCTTCCACCATAAAATGCATCACGAGAATTTAAAGGAACTAAATTAATTAATGAATGATTTTCAAAATATCTCATATTTTCATTGTGTCTCATTAGTTCCCGGAATTCACATTCCCACATCTCAATAACTTTATATGCACATGATTTTATAAACTCTGATCTCATTAATGTTTTTTCATATCGTAGATTCAAAGTATCGCCAGAGTTATCATGTAATGGTATATCCCTTTGGTTTGTTAAACATTTTGGATGTTCATGATAATAGCAACCGTAAAATTCAAATATTTCTTTAGTCTCTTCGCAAAATCCATCGACTTTAACATTTCCGATTTGTTTTTCTTTTCCATTAAATGCACATTTCAAATCAATTTTTCTCAAATCTTTTTCCCAAATAATCCATTGCATGGCAATTTTTGACTGATAGTCTACCATCCTATATCCTTTCCTTGGTATAATTCCTATAGTATTCGATTTGAGAAAGTTTCTTCTATATACAAGATTACAGGCGGAAGCTATTGTTGTTGTTTCTAAAAACGATTCAACATTACATTCCTCTAAAAAAAAATTTCTGAAAACCAGACATGCTTTAGTTAGAATTTCAACATCATTTTTACAGTATTCTAAAATATTTTTCTCCATATTAAATTCTGAGTTTCTATTTTGTTCATACCACATTAAAAATTCATTACGCTCATCTGCTTTCATTGTATTAGAGTTATAGTATTTAATTGCTGGAAGTGTGCCAATATAATTTTTATTTTCCAATTTATTAAATAGATGTGAAAAATAACCCTTTTTCAAATTGATCGATAAATTAAAAGCTTTCGGTAATTTTGCCAAGGCCATAGGAAAGTAGTTCATAGAATCAATAAATTCAATATTATCAATTATCATAACAATAATTTTTGTACCTCGCATAATTAACTTTGGTTCAAGTACAGTTTTATTGAGTATATAATTCAGAATCAACTGATGGTCAAACGCCTGCCCATTATGAGCAATTATGACAATCTTTTTGAATTCCTTTCTTAATTTTAAAATAAATTCCATGAAATCCTCTATCACATTTTTCGTTTTAAAAATTCTTTCTCTTAATTTACATTTTTGACAGAAGTATAGAGAATCAATGTTTATACATTTAAAGCGTCTCAGTTCAGCCACACATAAACTTGGAACATGTTCTTTTATTTTTGTAGAGTTAATTTCTTCTTGTCTTGTTTCTAAATCACAAAATACGTAAATGCAGTTTTCAAAATTTACTTTTGTTTTGTCTTGCTGAATGAAGCATTTATGCTTTTCAGGAACATGATTATCGCAAATTTTACAAAAATATTCACCACATATATGAGTCCTACAACTTTTATGAACTTTTAAACAAGATTTGCATTTCCTAATTTCTTCACAGGTGCTTCTATTTTTTGAACTGGAAGCCTTATGATTATCAAAACATGATTGACCACGAAATGCGCGATTGCGCTGCATACATAAAATATTTTTAACATTAGTTGAACAAGCAGGTGAGTTTTGACAGCAAGGACAACTTTTCGAACACCTATGTTAATTTTTTTTAGAATACGGAATATGACTTTCTTCACAATAAAATGCTGTGCAAAAAGCATCTGCGAGGGAAGTTATTACATTATAATGATTATTATGGTATAGCAAGTTAATTTTTTTTCAATTATTAAATCCTTCAAATATTACTTCTGCACCTTCCATATTTATATACAACAATTTTGTGTTTATGTAAAAATTTTTGAAATTGATTCAATTCACGAATTCCGCAACCTTCAGATGGAATTGTTATTTTTGATGTTTTTAATAACTTTAAAGCTATTAAAGTTTGAAGTTTTCCTATATTTTTTCGAATTTTTTCATATTCAATAAATTTTTCAATTTTAGCTATTGAAACAATAAGTGCACATGGTAGACATAAATTATCGCTGTTTTTTATTGTTATTATTCCTTTCCTTTTTAAGCATTCCTCTTTATAATTTGAATATTTATTATTTCTACCTCTACCAGAGGGTAATCTAACACGGGTAACTGTTAAACAAAAAGTATCTGTACTTAAGCCTATACACATAAAATAAAAATAGTTTATTATTAAATGAAACAAAAAATGCGTTATAAATAACTACCTCCAGAATTACTTTGAAAAAGATTAGAAATCACATCCCAAACATCGCTAAATTTAAGTTCATGAGCGGATCTAAAACTGAGGTACGCAGGACCTTGATGTTCAAAGCTCTCTCCACAAAATGTTAACCCAATCTTATCAGTGGAATTCACATCTTTTACAGCAATCCTGATTATTTGATGTATGGCATCTATAATCCAGCCAATTGGTTCTCTATTTTCAGGTACGGATTTAATTACAAATTTTATTTTATGACTGTTCATATTAAACCTTTTAACAAATGTCGAATTCTCGCTTTCTATTATGTAAGGCGTTATAGTTTCGCTAAGAAACCTTTGTAAAATAATTTTTTTCGACATTTTCTTTATACGAATTTCAAGATGTTGAATGCTTGAATAACAGAATAATATTAAATTTTCAATACAGATTCATTCTCTTAAATTAAAATGACACTTTAATAAATTTTAGTTGTTTTAACTAGAATCCCATCTTAATCCTATCTTAATATGTAAATAGAAAATCTTAAAGATATAAATTTATCTTAAAGATATAAATTGTAATCAAATGACAGTATAATAAATTATATTTCATTAATAATTAGATTCTCATCTTATACGTATTTTAAATAGAAATAGTATTACAACATTGTAATCAAACGGCAATTTAATAAATTACCCTTTTTCTACATAAAAAATATTAGCTACATTGTAATCAACTTACATTTTTGATGGATTTTACTCTTTCCACTTAGAAAATATTTGCAAGAGTGTCACTAGTTCTAAAGTTTTTATTTTGTTATAATATTACTCGAAATTTGTATATTTGTATTTGTATAAATACATCGAGATTTTATAAAAATATCAATTTAATTTTAAGCAAGCAGGATGGCACAGATATATCAATTTGATAAACTTTACATGCTGGATGATGTAACAATACAGGCGTAAATTCCTACAAAAAAGAAAAGGATGGCGAAAATGCCACTTTATCATAAGCAACAACAACAACAACAACAACACTCATTTTATCAGCCACTAGAACAAATTGAACATTTGCTGGCGCATCATTTTCCCTATCATGAAACAACACCAAATTCCACCAAAACGAGGAAGAATACAGTTGCCTTTGTCTACTCTTAGATATCCGTACGAACCGTTAGTATGTTCACAGCCTGTCACTTTGCTTGCAATATTATATTTTTAATATTTTAGTATTTTAAAATAATTTGGGTGAATTTTATAATTTCTAGAATTATGGGTTGTACATATATTCAAACTATATGTTTATACATTCTTCAAAAGCAGATTTTAACCTTTCACATAACGATTATCAATCCAAAACTTTTTCAAATATTCTATAGTACCATTTAATACTAAGCGGTAAATGTATATTAAATTTACTTAGTACAAAATAGTAAATATAATTTTAAATATTATATTATATTATATTTAAATATTCCATTGACAGAATAATTTCTTATAAGTACAATAAAATACATATATGTATGTAAACACGGTGCTATATAATATACATCTATACTCTTATCATTCATTCACTAGTGACATATACGACATGTAAATAAACATGATATTATATAAGTATGTATATATATCAATATCATATAAATAAAAATTCTTCAAGCAACCGTTCTGTTGTTTATTTATTTACATTTTTTTGTACTACGCATTACATATATCCTCAACAATTTCAAATTATCGAGTAAAACAAAATCGAAAAAATTCGTTAAAGAAATATGTTAGGAAATTTGAAAAAATCAAGTAACACTTTCGTCAATTATAAAGTAACCCTATATTATTAAAACAAAACAAGTTGTTAACAGAAATAAGAGTATAATGTTGAAGCTTTAATTTTTGTGTATTACTTCAAAAAAATTTTAACAGGTGTTCAAGTTACAGGTGTTTAAAAATAGAAAATTTTCAGTTTTTGACCCCTTACAGCTCCTAAACGGGGAGTGATACAAAAAAAATTTCTGAAATGACTCATACTTATTTTCAAAGATTTAACTTCTGTCAAAATTTCAAGTTTCCAACTTTAACCGTTTAGAAGATAGAAGGGTTAAAGAATTTTGCAAAATTTGAGTTTCGCATAACGGTAAATAAGACACCGTATGCCACAAAAATATATTTATTGTATATATACTTTTAAAGCTAATAAAAGTAGTAATCGTTTGGATCAAAATGAAGATATATATACCTTATACAACTTGTGCTATAACAATTTAAATATAGAGCTTTTTTGAACCTTTGGGGAGCTGTAACTCCGTAACGGGTGGGGGTACAAAAAAAAGTTATTCAAAATAAAATTGATATTTTTGTGACATCTATTAGCAGTTAAAATTTCATAGCTCTATTTCAAAAAAAATGTGGGGATCTAAAAGTTAGGTGTTCGAGAGCTACCCTAAAGGTTTGGTCCAAACTCAACCAAAAAAAATAGGGAACCTACAAATTACTCCCAGAATATTTTGTGTAAATTTCAAGATTCTAGCTTTCTTAGTTTTTGAGTTAGCGTGCTGACGGACGGACGG
This sequence comes from Poecilobothrus nobilitatus, assembly GCA_947095535.1. Lineage (NCBI taxonomy): Eukaryota > Metazoa > Arthropoda > Insecta > Diptera > Dolichopodidae > Poecilobothrus > Poecilobothrus nobilitatus. The sequence goes on from OX352772.1 coordinate 111,638,816, forward strand.
ACGGACATGGCTCAAAAGTCTTAGAATTTTTTTCTGATCCGATCCATACCTTTGAAGGTATATCTAGCTCGCTTATTTCGAGGTGTTACAAACGGAGGAGTAATTTTATTCGTACGGGTATAAAAAGAAAACTGGTGGAATTATTTAATACAAAAAAAACCTTTAAAAAAATTTTTAAAGATTAAAGACATGGAGCCAAGTAGGCTCTATAAAATATGGGTGAAAAATGGGTCTTCGAGACCCTTAATAATATTATATTTATACCGCAAAAAAAAGTTGCGGTATTTGAAGATAACGATTTCCGAGAGAAAATCGAAAAAAATACTTATTTCCTCGTAAACGAACAATAATTATAGTTTAAGCTTTTATGTTATATCATTTATAGAATAAGAATTATTATATATTAAGAATTATGTTTTTATATTAAGAATTTTATATAAAGAATTTGTTCAATAAAAAATTTTATTTCAAATAAATTTTGTACTGTTCTAAATTTATTTTCATTTTGCAGATGTTAGGATTTTATTTTATTTTTCAGATTTTAAGATTTTATTTTATTTTTCAGATGTTATCAAATTTTATTTTTATATAAAGAATTTGTTCAATAAAAAATTTCATCTCAAATAAGTTTTGTACTGTTCTTAATTTTATTTTATTTTTCAGATGTTAGCAAGTTTTTCAGATCCTTATTAAAGTTTTATTTTACAGAAATTAAACAATATTTGTTGAATTTATCCATGTGTTATGTTTTTCGTCAAACCCAAGCCATTTAACAAAAACTTTATTGCCTTTTTTCTTTAAAATTTTCTCGACAAGATATACGTTTGGGTGTTTAACAGATGTGAGTTCCTCCTCATAAAATCCACCAAATATTGAATCATTTTTATAATCAACCAGCTGATATGTGATCGCAGAAGTACTGTTTACTTTGATAATTTTAAAAATTTCAGTGGACCACTTCGGTTGATAACCTTTTTCAAAAGTTTTTTTGTACTTACTTATTCTAACATAGTCTCCAACTTTATATTTAGCTTTTAGAGAAATTTTAGGTTGCATGTAAACATTTTTTAAAATAAATTTTTCGTTTTTCTTAAAAATTTTTTCAGGAGGTAATTTAGTTGTTCTATGTTTAGTGGAATTATAGGTGTTTAATAAAGAGTGCAATATATTAATCCATTTGTAGTTTCCTTGTAAACTAAATATTTTCCACCTTAAATTTTTTAAAGTTCGATTAAAGCGTTCTACAATAGATGCTTTCATTTCAGAGTAAGTTTGATAGTGATTAATACCCTTCTTTACAACAAAATTTTGAAATATCGAATTGAAAAGTTCTTTACCTTGATCTGAATGAATGTTTTTAGGTAGGTTTTTAGCTCGTTTTATAATTTCCTTTAAAGCATTTAAAACATTACTACAAGTTTTAGTTTTAATTGGTTCAGCATAAGGATATTTAGAAAATATATCTATAACGGTTAACATATATTTAAAACCTTTGTTGAATTTTCCATAAGGAATCATTTCCACTAGATCAATTTGCCAGGTATCATTTACTACTTTCTTCTTGACTTTCCTTTTAAGATACCTTTTTCTAGCTGGTCTATGTATTTCTTTTACTATTTGAGATCTTGACATGATTTTTACACCATCTAACTAGTTTTAAAAATCTAATTTTACATTTCTTTATTTATATACTCTGAAAACTTTAAATTTTGACTGTGTTCTACAGTATATAATGCGGTTCAATTTTACTGGCAAATCATTATACCCGTACGATAGGATCGGGTATAATAAAATTACTCCTCCGTTTGTAACACCTCGAAATAAGCGAGCTAGATATACCTTCAAAGGTATGGATCGGATCAGGAAAAAATTCTAAGACTTTTGAGCCATGTCCGTCCGTCCGTCCCTCCGTCAGCACGTTAACTCAAAAACTAAGAAAGCTAGAATCTTGAAATTTACACAAAATCTTCTAGGAGTAATTTGTAGGGTCCCTATTTTTTTTGGTTGAGTTTGGACCAAGCCTTAGGGTAGCTCTCAAACACCTAACTTTTAGATCCACACATTTTTTTTGCAATAGAGCTATGAAATTTTAAATACTGATAGATCTCACAAAAATATTAATTTTATTTTGAATAACTTTTTTTTGTAGCCCCACCCTTTACGGAGCTACAGCTCTCCAAAGGTTCAAAAAAGCTCTATATTTAAATTGTTATAGCACAAGTTGTATAAGATATATCTTCATTTTGATCCAAACGATTACTACTTTTATTAGCTTTAAAAGTATATATACAATAAATATATATTTGTGGCATACGGTGTCTTAATTTACCGTTATGTGAAACTCAAATTTTGCAAAATCCTTCAACCCTTCTATCTTCTAAACGGTTTAAGTTGGAAACTTGAAATTTTGACAGAAGTTAGATCTTTGAAAATAAGTATGAATCATTTCAGAAATTTTTTTTGTATCACCCCCCGTTTAGGAGCTGTAAGGGGTCAAAAACTGAAAATTTCTTATTTTTAAACACCTGTAACTTGAACACCTGTTAAAATTTTTTTGAAGTAATACACAAAAATTAAAGCTTCAACATTATACTCTTATTTCTGTTAATAACTTTTTTTAATAATATAGGGTTACTTTATAATTGACGAAAGTGTTACTTGAATTTTTCAAATTTTCAAACAAATTTCTTCAACAAATTTTTTGCATTTTGTTTTACTCGATAATTTGAAATTGTTGAGGATATAATGAGTAGTACATAAAAATGTAAATAAATAAACAACATAACGGTTGCTTGAAGAATTTTTATTTATATGATATTAATACATATACATACTTATATAATATCATGTTTATTTACATATCGTATATGTCACTAGTGAATGAATGATAAGAGTATATATGTATATTATATAGCGCGGTATTTACATACATATATGTATTTTATTGTACTTATAAGAAATTATTCTGTAAATGCAATATTTAAATATAATATAATATAATATTTAAAATTATATTTATTACTTTGTACTAAGTAAATTTAATATACATTTACCGCTTAGTATAAAATGGTACTATAGAATATTTGAAAAAGTTTTGGATTGATAATCGTTATGTGAAAGGTTAGAATCTGCTTTTGAAGAATGTACATATAAACATATAGTTTGAATAAATGTACAACCCATAGTTCTAGAAATTATAAAATTCACCCAAATTATTTTAAAATACTAAAATATTAAAAAAATAATATTGTGAGCAGAGTGACAGGCTGTGAACATACTAACGGTTCGTACGGGTATCTAAGAGTTGACAAAGGCAACTGTATTCTTCCTCGTTTTTAACTCAATTTTTGTAAGATATTTTACAAAAATGGCAGCTGATTCAACAACATTTCCATTTACTGAGGAAACTGCAATAGTCAGTACACAAAATGAGGTTCAAGTTGATGAAATCACATGTACTGTAGATGACGAGGAAATAATGGAAACTGAAGAATTCATACCACTGTTTCAAGTTTTAGATGAAGATACAGATGAACAACAAATTTGGGAAATAAATAACCAAGAAGGAGAACCTGACTATTTTTCAGAATTTTTTAGAAATAATTTATAGCCTAAAATAATATATAAGAATATTTGTATAAATGTATATGTATCTATAAGTATTTCATAATAAAAACAAATTAAATAAATTTTACAAATTTTTCATTTATTGTTGTTCTTGAAAAATATTACAAATTTTATTTTCTAGTAGTACAGGTATTTCAAAAAACAATCTAGAATAATTACATTGAACACTTTAACGTTGTATTGGAATATATATTTCTTCAAGCAATTTTATAACATGCTTTTCTTGACACGTTTTTATATATTTAATAACATATTCCCGTACATTGGATTCAGCACTTTTATTGTGTATCATTACAGCTTGAAGAAAATCAATTAAGTTGTAAAATGTGTCAGCTTCCTCCTTGTTAATACTAAGACATCGACCAATAACAATTCTTAATCCATATTGTAAACATAATTTTGTATTCTTTATTGATTGTTTCGAGTACCTTTCACAAAATTGCTGATGGAACTTACACCAATCGTGATATTTTAAAATAGCTGGCTTTTTTCCAATACGGTGAAAAATGCAAGTTGTAACAAGAGATTCTGTATCAAAACCAACAAGAACTTTTGATGACTGATTTCTGTTGAGAAAATATGTATAGCTCAACAACAAATTTGTGTTCGAACCTTGGTCTTCTATTACTACGTTTTAACTAAAGCTTGTTAATAGTAATTATATTGCTGAGGTACACAAGATTGTGAAAAATTTGAATTTCCAAATAAATTATAGAACATATTATTAATCAAATTGTCGTTTTCTATATGATTATCTTTGTGAAATTCATTCAAATAACTTTTTATACTTAAACCAAAATATCTATACCAGCCAAAAACGCAACAGTATTGCCCACATACATCTTAAAGAATACTCTGCATCTGCTTATTATTAAAAACTATGCACTGATTTTTCAAGTATTCCAAAATTTCCGGTTTATCTGGAACTCCACCATACGAATCAAAATATTCTGTGCAACCATGCTTTGGAATATAAAGGGCAAACCAATGTGTTCCCGAATCTTTTATCTTGTCAGTGTTTACAATTAAAAAAGTTGGTTTTTCTATTATTTTTGGAATTTTGTCTAAAGCAAAAACTCCCTTAAAATATTTGTTTGTAAATTTGTTACATTTTAAAACACTAATTATTTCTAAAGTGTTCATGACTCAAACTGACTCAAATCATACACTCTACTTATTTCATTAATGTAGTTCATTAAAAACTCTTTTTTTATTTTTTCATTTGTTATAATAACATCAAATTTTTCTAGTACTTGTCTTAATTCTTTATTAATTTTATCATTATGTACAGTTCCGAAAGAGTAATTTTCAAAATTTTCATTTATAATTTCTTTGGTTGGAAATTTGTAAGTAAACTCTTTTACAAATTTTTTACAAGGTTCTTTAATTCCAACTAAACAAATATCTTTTACAAATAAAGTATTTTTATCATCACAACAAAACTTCACATCCACAAGTGCACAGGACGATGACATCTTGTCGAATATTCAAATACATGTTTCAGTATTCTATTTATAGATTTGTAAATATATTTCGATTTTTATAAATTTGTATGCTTGCATAAAATTCTCCATAAACAATAGCAATGAGTGTAGATGTGAGTGGTTTTGGTAGCCTTGCCTCAATTCTAACCTTACCCTGGTTTAGTAAACCTTGACATACTTCATTTGCAGATGCATCTAGTATAAAAAACCCATTACTAAACATAGACTTTGTTATCTGATGACCTTTATCATTGTTTCTGAAAAAAGTGTAGTGTATGCTCTTGTACAGGAATTATTTTCATCTGAAAAACTCGTTTCAATTGCTGAATTAGGTATTTGAACACCATTTACGTTTAACACAAATTGTGAAATATCAAAATGTTTAAAATTGGATGGGTTTTTTGATCTTTTTCCAGAGTAACCCACATTTTCTGTCATACAAAAAATTATTGTGTTTGGCAACTGTCCAATAAAAACATTATCAAGCGATATTGACGAGCTGTTCATTGGAATTGTAAAACTGTTTACTTCAACGCGTTTATAATTATATTTAGCATTGGATTTCCCAATAACAGCATTGTGTTCTAACAGTAAGCTTGGATTAACGGTAACATGTCTCATAAATAGCGTGGCTTCTATAATTTTTAATTGTGATTCATCAGAATCATCTGCAAATAGATAAAAATCTGGTTTTTCAAGTGTTAAAACTATACGAATGTCAACATTATTTATAAGTAGAGTAGGTTGATTAAACATATCTACGTGTAGTTAACCCATAATTTCCACTACATTGCTATTATGATACAATTTTTGGCGCTCTTTTGAACCATTTTTATCAGATTTGGCTATATTTGCTTTATCTAAAATCCATCCTGCACATTCTAAATGAGTTGCAGCAGCATCTGTACCATAATTTAATAAAGATTCAATATAAGCTCTATAGTGATAATTTCCATCAGACGGTGTTATATTTTTACCATTTAATTGAACATTACATTGTTTTATTAAATTTTTATTAAAGTTTTATTACATTGTTTTATTAAAGAATGTTATTAACTACACTTGGTTGTATTATTATTCTTCCTTCAGCATTTTTATCATTATTCCATTGCGTTCCATCTTTCTTTAAGATCTGTACTTTTAATCTCAAATATGTAGAAGACAAATCTCTATATGTATCGTCATGACCCAGTGAAACAAATTCAATAGTTGAAGGGTTGTCTAAAGAAGCAATAGGATTGTAGGAAACTTCTTCAGATCGTAAAATGCTAGACTGAATGGGTTGGGTTTTAAAAATATCCAACTCAGATTTCATACACTCAATCATAATTAATTAAAAATATCTTTTTGTTTCTTTTTTTTATTATCTTTGCGCCGTTTTGGCGTAAAATAGTTTAAATCTTTAAAGAATGGTCTTTTTATAGCTTTTCGTTTTCTTTTACCAGAACCATATATTTCATTCAGTTTTCGTACGGCACCAAGTCGTACATTTTTAACAATCTCCTTACTACGATCTTGCACAACTTCCTTTACATTTGCACCAGATGCAATATCAGATAAAGCATTGATACCAGAGTTAATAACCTCTTTTTTCAAAATATCAGCGCCTCAAGTAAATAATGGTTTCAAATATCTAAAAAGTCCTCTAAAAAAGCTCCCCAATCCACGATCTCTTTGAAAAGTTACGGTTGAATGTAAGGGCCGATATCATCAAGTCCTCTACCAGATTGAATTAAATAATACTTATAGTATACTCTCTCCATAATGAATAAAATAAAATAGTATGTAGTTTTGTAAAATCGCTTTTATTTATACTTTTTTAAAATGTAATACAATTTTTGTTGGAATTGAACTATTGGAAAAGTTTATTTTGTATCCATATTTATCACATAAAAGTAATGAAATGTTATTAAATGATTTCTCCACATTGCAATATTGAATATTACTGATTTCTTTTACAGTATCAGTGAAATAATTTTGTATGTTAACAGATCTTAAACACCCTACATCTTTATCACCTATTTGTTGTGGTTCAATTATGTCTGTGTATATAAAAAACATATCTGGTTTACTAATGGGAATCAATTGTACACTATCTATAAAAGTTTTGAAAGCTTCTATTACACGTGATTTATATTTTTTGTAAATATCTGTAACTTTAAAAGATACTTGATTGAAACATGTTGTCTAAAGTTCTTCGAGGGTATAAGCGTAATTTGCTCTTATTTTTATATCTATTTTAGGCTTAGTAACACATATTGTGGTGTAACTTAAATTTGTAGGCATCTCCTCAGCTTTTGTTGGTTGTGTATAATGAACTTCATCGTTTATAAAATTAAAAATTCCACAAATCAACTGTCGTTCAACTTCTTTTCTTGTAAACCTATTAAGGGGGCGTATATTTTGAATTAGTGTTGGTAGTAGAAAAACTTTCCAGTCACGTATCATTTGTTTTTCTATGTATGGAATATATGATGTTCCAACTCCTATCATATCTTTCTGCATACCTTTAATAAATATTTGAGTACTTTTTTCCCATTCTTCACCATACACATTTGGAACGAAATCATTAACATACATTTCTGAAATATCGATTTTCCACTTTGAATCACACATGTATTTTTTCATTTTATTTGTAAAAGATGATAATGAATTTTCTGGATAATAGATCATAGATGAATCACGCAGTAAAGCGACATAAAATTCATCATTTAATTGTATGTTGTCCATGAGCTTGCGGATTTATTCTTACGAATTAGAAAATTAAGTTCTGTTTGAGTATTACCTACTGCTGACCTTAAAACACGTCTTGACGAATTATTCAACTCTTTGCTATTTATAGTTTTTTCTTTTTTCGTTGGTCGGCTTGGGCTATCTAAAGGAACAGTTATAATATCTCCTGTATCAGTTTCAAAAGTTTGTACATTTTAATTTTTAATTGATTTTCTTTTTCTAAGACGTTCTCCAACTGAAGCAGCTGACAATGCTTTTGTTAAAACATTTTCCTGAATTTCATCATCAAATACTGCGTCATCAGCTTCTTTTTCATATACTTCTTCTTCTTCAGGAACAACTTGTATTCCAACATTCCTATATTCAGAAAAATGCGATTGAGTTTCCACATCTATATACATTTGTTTTGCACGAGTTTGAGTACCTTTTGTTTCCGTAATTTTTCTCCTCTTTATTTCTAAGAAGTTGTCGTTTTTTGTTTCTTATTTTAAATAGATTTTGTCTGTATAAATACCATTTTTGAGTGTCCGTGAGATGTTTATTTAACAATATTTTTTTCATGTTTTTTTCCAACTCATTAAGTTCAACGTCCGCATTTTGCTTCATTTTCTCATAAATTTCAGGTTTTAAAATTATCATTTTAGTAAATGTTGTATTATTCATTTTATAAAATTTCCGATTATCCCTGACTGTATTGCACCAAGAAGTGTAGGTAAAAATCCACCACGTTGAATAATAATTTTTCTTTTGCTATTTATAGATTTTTTCCAGCAAATAAGTGATTTTAATTCTTTTTTATACTTTCGTAATTTGGTTGTTGATTTTTTACTCAGATTACCTTTTAAAATATTTAAAGAGATTTCGCAAAAAGTTTTTATTACTTCAGGGTCACAGTGTTTTATAATTACTTTCTGGAATTTTGGTTTAGAGGTTTTTAATAGGTGCAATATATGTCGATTGGTCTTCAAACGTTTCATATTCCTCCCCAAATTGTTCTAACTGATCTTTCGTACAATAATACAAACCTTTCCCAAATATATCACTTCTTAATCGAAATATATCATTAACGTCTTGACTAAGATCTATTAATATATAGCCATATGGGACTGACTTCACATCATTATATACATTTTCAAATGCTTTAATTTGATTGGGATATATTTGGCGAGCTAGAGGTAATATCTGCTATTTATCTCTTGGATTTTTGAAAAGTACTAAATATTTACAGTTGAGTGAAATATCTCTTGAAAATTTACCCTGGTGAAAAACATTTTGTGTTACAAATATTACAGATAAATTTCTATGATGTGATCCTCTAGTAAATAAATCACATACATACTTATCATGAGAATTTAACATCATATCATCGATAATAACTAACAAAGGTTTTTGATTATCATTAAAATCTGAAATAGTGTTACTATATTCCATATCTTTGACATATTTTGGAACGGCATTTTTATCTGGATTACACCAAATTATTCTATTAATATGTGGTTGTATATTTTCTTTTTTATATTTTATTAAATTATGAATAAAAGTGGTTTTACCACAGCATGATGGACCAGCCACCATCATAGTAAACGGGTGAAACAGCATAATTGTATTAGTTAAAAATTAACTCTGTTAACCTATATTTATCCGAAAAGCTCTTTTCCCGAAGTGAATATAAATGTAATTTAGTTATTCTATGAAACATTCTTCCATAAACCTTTGACATGGTTAAACAAGTTCTCATAGTTGACCTACAATTTTTACAAGGAAATGAAAGCAATATTTCCTAAGAGAGTTAGCCATACTTGAAAAAGGAAGTTTAATTCCAACTGTGTATCACTTCAAAGCACCGTACCCCGCAGAAGCACTTAGTCAGGATATGAAATATAATAACCAGTATTGCGAAAGTAAAATAAATGGACTTAAATGGAATAACGGTTTAGTTGAATATTTAGATGTAAAATGTATATTAAAACACTATTTAGAGTCAGCTGTAAAAATTTATGTTAAAGGAGAACAAAAAAAACTTTTTCTTCAAAAGTACATTGACAGTGTTAAAATAGAAGATCTAAGCAGAAACTTGCCGTCATTGCAAAAGATTGATAACTTTAAATCAAATTGTCCTATACACTTATCAAACAACAATTTCAGATGTGCTGTTAAAAATTGTTATAATGTATATAAGTATCTTTTAAAGGAAGAAATGTTAGATTAAGACTTTCAATTTTCATACTTGCACGATATGAATTTAAATAACTAAAAAAGTTCACTTCAATATTTAACAAGAAATTCGCGTTATGCATGTATGGGAGTATGCTTACAGATCAGCAAGGAAAAGTCATTGGGAAGAATACGCACGTGATACAAGTAGATTTCAAAGACGTATAGAAAAAGTTAGTCTCACTATTTCTGCAATTTTAACATCTGATCATCGTAAAAAAATGTTAAAACTTAGATTTAAATAAAAATATAATAATAAAAGAATTTAAACATAAAAAAAATAAATGTCTTTTATTTTTATCTTATGTTTTTAAAATAGATACCTACCTATCTTTTAACCTATCTTTGAATTATTTTTTATTCTATACAAAAACAAAAACAAAAAAATAAACATAAACATAAATGCATATCAAGACTAATGAGTATATATTTAGTTTAATCAGTTCCATATATTTGATTTGCTGTTTGTTTTCTTTTTATTCATATTTTCTGAGCATTCTTAATTAAAAAATAAAAAATATCTTACACGACATGCAGTCAGCTAATTAATGACTTTCGTTTTCTCTTTTCTTCTATAAATTCTTCTATCCAGAAGAGATCACATTTTTATGTAAGCAAAAAAAAATCTATATCTTACTTTAATTTTTTTTTTTATGCTAACAAAAAAAAAAAAAAAACACAAACAGGATTACACTTTTTCTTTTCAATTTTAAAGATGCGCAGTAGATTTAAAAATAAAAAAAAATTTTCTGTTTTTTATTTTCATATAAGAAATGTTCTTACTACTTTTATATGTGCGCCTAGTATTTAAACTTCAGTTATACAATTTTGTTTATTAAGGGCCGACCCTACTTTAAATTGTTTAACACTTGACTTCCTACTATGAAACCATTTGGAATTTATAAGTTAACAACCCACACATACAACTTAACTTAAAACCTAAACCAAAACGATCAAAACAAGTTCTTGACCTACTAACCAAGCATGATCTACATTAAACTCATAAATCAAAATGTAGGTCAACATGTTCGGCGATATGGGTCAAATTTTTTTCCTATCCCAAAGTGCAGGGTTACCTACTTGTGGGTGTGTGGCTATGTGGGTACGTGTACAGCCTAAACGACTGAGCGGAATTTTTTGAAATTTCATATTTAAGATTTTGATGTAAATATCTCGGATTGATAAGCTTTTGGAGCAAATCGGACAACCGGTAGTAGTGTTTACTAGTGTCATTTTTAAGTTTTTTACGAATATTTCGTAACAGAAAAATATTATAAAAAAAATTATTAAGAAAAAATTGTTACACAAGTATAGAGCATCATTAAATTTCATACATATTATAACACGCCATAACAATTTATATGAACAAATTTTTTTTTTATACCTCTAGAAATTTATATGTTGTTGCATGTTCTTTTCTGGATGACGCAAAATTTAAATTTTTTGATAGCAGATTCAATATTAATGTTATGCTTGTTTTTTATTTGTTTACAGTTTTTATTATTTTTTACTTCTAATATTTTTGAATGAAAAAAAAAAATCATGTACATATGTAGATATACATACATATTATATAGGCATGGATGTATAAACTGTACATATGTTTTTAAGATTAATTCAGTAGTTATTATAGTTATTGAATAAAAAAAAGAAGTTAAATTATTAGAAGTTATTTTGCTTTGATATAAATTATTATGTAAAAAATCTACGAATTTACGCTTTATACTCTTCTTATAATAGCGGTCGGTCCTGTGGTGAAGTGGTGGTTGTGGTGGTTTTTTTTTTAGTGCATTTTCTTGCCACATAAATGTAATTAGAAACCTTTCATTTTCAGGCGTGGCTGTACATGTCGTCGGCGATTTTTGGTTTCTTTTCTGATGCGGTATTTATGATTAATTTAATTCGTTTTGTCTGGATTGTAAAAATTATTATGAATAATGTTGAAATCAATATATTATTGTATTGGTCCATAATTTACGACTCGTTCGATGAATTTCTCAGTTTTTAATGTTTCAATTTTCTTTGTGTTGTTTATATGGATCTCTTTAAGTAATTCCAATGATAGATGCTGATGAAATTCGTTTTCCGTGAAATGTCGTTGTAGATCATACTTTTGTGGTTGATTTCGAAGTGAATATTTGACTATTAACTTGTATTGTGGCATTGTGAAATCTTATAAGATAAGTTCCGTTGATTATTTCAGGTTTTTTATTGATTATGATTATACCTTTAAACTGATTTAGTAAAAGTAGTCCATTGTCTATTTCTTCCACTGATAAGATCTGATGATTATTGACCATATCGCATTTAGAATGTTTTGCTGTGATGTTAGTAGAACTTTTCAAATTTACAATATTTTGTTTTTTACAAATTGAAATATTATTTACGAGTATATTTTTACAAAATTTTTCAATTCCATATAATTATCTAACAATATCTGTTCATTTCTTATTTTTACAATTGTATTTTTGACTTTTACAGGTTTTATTAAAGTTTTTATAAATATTTTTACTCGTTAAAGGTACCTTTAAAAGATAGAATAAGCAAGTTCCGTTTGCCATTATTTTTATATTTGATAAATCAAGCGCTTCTTCGGCGTGAGCATAGGAGACATTTTCTTCGTCTAATACCTGAGTGAGAATTTTTATTTCCAATTTAGATAGCAAAATAGAGATAATATTATTTTTGGCCCAATGAAATGCATATTTGAGGTTGGTTATAACTTCTTTTATCAATTTAAGTTTATACTAGATTCTAAAAATATGCTGGTTAATTAAACTATTTTTTATTGTAGTATTTTTTAAGATTTGGTTAGTAATTTGGGTGATATTATTAATTATATCATTAAATGTTTTGTAAATAATGGTTTGTTTATTGTTATTTTGTAGTAAATTGTACATCTTCTTCTGGTGATCCTGTTATCTATTTCCATGCGCTGCCGAGAAAATTAAGCGATCTTTTTGCTCGTCGCGGCATAAATTCAACTAGAAATTTGTTGGTTGTCGTGTTGTAAGGATGGGCATAATGGATGGGCGTTTAAAACTTCGTCAGAAAAAAGTGATTTTATTTGGGTTATAGAATTTTGTAAAGTAGTGAGGTCTGTTATGTGTATGATCCTGTAATTTCCTTGTTCTATTTTTGCTTCTCCAAGTTCGATTCCAATTATGTAAGATCCTGTATAATCCAGTATCTGAACTTCGGCCAAACTCCTGTTTACCAGAAATCTGTTTACCAGAAACCTGAAATAGTCTTCTCATTGTCACACGCAATAAAACCACAGGAAAATGCTGATACCATTGTTGAATGTTATAATACTCCATTGGACAGGAAAGAAATAGTAAAATAATGTCGTAATTGTTTTACTCCGAGAAACGAGACTTATATACTCTAGATGATGAAATGACAACACAAAAGCAAAACAAGAATACCATCGAAAAATTTTATAATGAAATTCACCATTTATTATACCTAATCTTCAACAGAATTTCTTCAATGGAATTAATTCAAGAATCTTTAAATGTCATGATGCAAATTTATACGACGAAATAAATATGACGAAATAAATGAAAATCAAAACAAGGTAGAAAGCCATCAACCAGTTCTTTTATTGTATCAAAATAATGGCCGAGGAATTAATTCAAGATTTACAAAACCTAGAATTAAAATAAATTTTCACTTTCAATCACATCAAAATCGTGGTAATTATCACGAATCAAATTATCGAAATAATTATCAAACAAAATTTCAAACCCGTTTCCAACAAAACTCTAAAAACTTTTTTCATAGAACAAATGAATATTGAACATTTTCAACATTTAAAATCTTAGTTTAAAAACTTTAGTTAATTATGAAAACAGTATTTGTAAGTGTGTTCCCAGTAATTATTAAAAAACATTAAAAATTAGAGATAAATAATAAAAAACTACAAATGTGCCACTTCTGTTATTGTATCGAGTCACGTACCATCAAGTGTCTCGCAAAATTTTGCTTGTGATGAGTCCATACTGGCAATTTTCTCCAATACTATCGTTAAATGCTGATAAACATCCTTATAATAATCTTGTAGACTATTATTTCCTTCATTTAGGCTTGTAAGTTGGCATTCCAAATTCCTATATCTCTTTTATCAGCGCCATAAAGGTTTAGGCATTCAACAATTTAATTCCAATTCAGTGACGTGTTATTGGCGTTCCTCACTTTTTTATTCTTTATAGTCTTCAGGATTTCATAGTATTTGGCAGTTCCTTTCATGTAAAGGCCTAAAATTCTTTCAACCCTTTTGCTCCAAGATCCATCTACGGCCTCTCCAGAAAATGTTCGTAACTTTTTCACTATGTCTGGTGTTCTCTCCATGCTTCCTAATTCGTCTTTTTCTTCGACAGTTTCATCGCAATCTCTATCTTCTGGTACGTCATTAAATGCCTCTTTTAATGCCCTTCTAGTTTTAAATTGTACCATTGCTCTTATGGTATCAGTAATTGCTTCATGGTTTTCGGTTGCTTCGTTAATTCTAACAAGATTTCTTATCTGACTCAATTGTGGATTTAGGTCTTTAGGGGTGGATGTCATTACAAAGGGAGTAGCCAGCGGTTGCATTTCCATCTTTTAAATTTAAAGCAAATTGAAGAATAGACTTTGTATAATTTTTTTTTTTTGTTTTGGATTACATTTGCTAGTTTATAACTAGTTTATAATAATTGTTACTAGTTTACTAGTTTATTATAATTACTAGTTTATAATAATTCTTTTTGAATTATATTTTGCCTATTTTTGTAAATTGTATACTTGTTGAAATTTAAAATTTTGAATGTAGAAGCACTCTATACGAGCATTAGCGCTCCCTGAGTTTAAATAAAAGAAATAAATAAATAAATAAAAAAAATAAATAAAATAAATAATATTTCGGTAATTCGATCCACCTCTTAATATTATGGATAAGTTTCCTGATCAACAGAGTTGAGAATTAAAGGTTTTGGACGAATCAAAGATGAGGTTTTTGATGAGATGAGGTTTTGGACGAATCAAAAAATCTTTAAAAGATTATAAATAATTTAATATCGAACTTGTCAAAAGGTTTTCGCAATCCAGTTAAAATTCAATTAAGGAATAATAGTTAAAGAAAATTGATAATATAAATTTGATATAAATATTTAATTATTTAGAGCAATTTAGTTCTATGTAAAAGTTTAATATGATAAACAAATTTATCTTGATGAACTTTGGAGATGGTTAATATTAGATAAATTTTATATTCGATTTGTCTTTCTTGCCTTGAACAAAAGTTTACAGATTTTGCTTTTCTTTTTTAATTAGAATTAGATTGTAAGGTATAATTTTTACATATGATAATTCTTACCTTTAATATAGTTTAAAATTTATTTATTATTACTGGTACTAAAAATTAATACACATAAAATAAATTTTATTCTTTAAGTTATTTATTTTTTTTAATAGAGACTATAAAATCTCTAATGCTATAAAATAACTGCTACAAAAATTATATAGATTTTTTTGTTCTATTCCTTACTCGTTGTTAAATTTTATATAATTAATAATGTTTAAGATAGAGATTTGAATTTAAAACTAAGTAAATATTATATTTATTTTTAATATTTATTAATATTTATTATACCCTACACATTAAGTATAGGGTATATTAACTTTGGTATGGTGTTTGTAACCACCAAAAGGAAGCGAGTTAGGTATAGACATGTATATATATTCTGAATCATGAGCACCTCCTGAGTCGATTTATCGAAGTCCGTCCGTACATACGATAACTCAAAAAATAATGATGCTATCTTGATGAAATTTATAATGTAGGTTAACAATGACTAAGGTAAAGTGGGGATTGTAAATGGGCGAAATCGGACTATGCGTTCGGATACCTCCCATACAACTCCTAAAACCGAATACGCATATCTTCGAAATTAATAAAGATAGAAACTTAAAATTTTGTACGAGGCTGTGTTTTCCTGAATCTTTGATATCCCTAAAATTTGAGAAGAATTGGAGTGGTTGTTCGGGTACAAACTTTCGGTTCAACTTTCAAAACAGAACAAGCACATCTTCGAAATTAATAAAGATAAAAACTTCAAATTTAGTACTAGGATGTTGTTTTCTGAATATCTTATTTGTCCAAAATTTGAGATGAATTGGAGGAGCAGTTCGGGTACCTCGCATACAACTACCAAAACCGAACAGCCATATCTTCGAAATTAATAAAGATAGGAACTTCAAATTTGATACGAGGGTGCTGTTTCCTGAATCCCTGATTTGCCTAAAATTTCAGATGAATTGGAATGGTTGTTCGGGTATCTCCCACACAACTCCCAAGACCGAACAAGCATATCTTCGAAATTAATAAATATAAAAACTTGAAATTTGATATAAGAGTATTCTACCCTGTTCTGATGATGTCTCTTAAGTTTGAGATGAATTGGGGTGGTGGTCCGGGTGCCTTCACACGCTTCCCGAGACCTTACAAGCATATCTTCGAATTTAATAAAGATAGAAACCTGAAATTTTGTACAAAGGTTGTAAAAGCATTTATTTTCTTTGGCTTATATTAAATACCTCACTAAAATAACTTATGGATTTTTAATTTAATTTGAATTTTTAAGGTGTAGGGTATAAAGAACTCGGTTGCATCCACTTACTGTTACATTTACTTGTTTTTCTATATTTATCTCGAAATAATCTACAAAATTTGTCTTTTAAGATTTGTTAATGTACAAAATATGTCTTTGATTTCATATAATTTGGAACGATTTTAATTTATTAAAAAGAGAATTTTTATATGTTTTATTTTTAATACAATACAATTAATATTCTTAATAATAAAAATTTAGAACTTTAATAATCATTTAATATATTTTTTTGTATCCTAAAAAAATTTAAATTTTAATAGTTAATTTAAAATTAATTAGTAATTTAACATGATTTTATTATTAGTAAGAAATATTTAATTTTAATAATTGATTTTTGTACTATTTTATTAATAACAAAATTTTAAATTTTAGTAATTAATTATAATAATATTTTTGATAATTTGAACAAATTTTTAACTATTACCTATTTTTAATAAAATTTTACGATAACTATTTACTTATGTCTCTTTTATTTGTTTTTTAAAAAAATCTTTACAATTTTTTTTTGGAAGAAAATTTTTTTTTTAATGCATTTCTCTGCCACATACATGTGGACAGGAAATTACACAGCCTTTCCTATTTAGCCGTGGCTGTAAATGTCGTAGGGGGAATAACTCTTACGACGTGTGTGGGATTCGAATCCACACTCCCTCAGTGTTTACAGCATATTTTATACGCTCTTACCCACTAGGTCACCGAGGCCCCAGGTAAAATTTTTATTATGCAAAGTTAGTTTGTTAGTATTTTTAGTAGATTTTTCATAATTATTGTTAAAAATCTTTGCCTCTGTATAACATAGAAGATTCGTTCAACTGTCATTAGCTAGCTCTGTTATTTTTTACCGTTTTCGAGATAATTATCTAAATATAACCATGTGCTTACTTACGAAATAATTATATTATTTTTATGCACCTAATAAATATTGAAAATAATTTTTTTAACAAAATTTTAATCAAGAATATCTGTTTATTGTCTTTCTTTAATTATCCAAAGTAAGTTAAACAGTTTTATCTGTTAGCAAATCTGTTTTTTATTTTAAAATTTTTCCAAAAAAAATTGTTTTTTTGTTAATTTAGTTTTTATTTTTAAATTTTTTTCAAAAATGTTTTTTATTTTAATTCATAAGTTTTTATTTTAAATTTTTCTGTTCATTAATTTTTTGTTCATTAGTTTTTTATCACTTTTATCAACTTTTCTAATTCTTGTTTACTCACAAATCTTATACCTTAGTGGAATCTCTACTCGGGCGCAAATTAACAAGGTTTAGTTATAGTAGGTACTTCAAATTTTTAATATTAAATTTTTCTTAAAAAGAAATAAAAGATCTTTTATGTGAAATTTGATTAAATACTTCACATTTTATGACCTGTTTTATTTACGTTTCAATTAGAATTGATTTTTTAATTATTTTAATTGTGTTCGTTAATTATTCCACTTGCATTTTATGCTGATTTTATGCTTACTCATGTTGTGCTGACATGTAGACGCCGCATGACTTTTTAATGTGTGAAATTATGTCGAAAGTATTTCCCAATGCGTTATAAAATAAATGATATTTAATATTTTCATCCAAAAACAATTTAAATTAAAATTTCGTAATTTAATAT
This sequence comes from Poecilobothrus nobilitatus, assembly GCA_947095535.1. NCBI lineage: Eukaryota > Metazoa > Arthropoda > Insecta > Diptera > Dolichopodidae > Poecilobothrus > Poecilobothrus nobilitatus. The sequence goes on from OX352772.1 coordinate 111,657,131, forward strand.
TGGTTTTTTTTTTTTTTTTTTTACGAGGGTTCGTGGAAAACTCGAAAGTCACCAAGAGGAACTGCACGTGCTTCCTCAAGGTAGTGTTGGACTTTAACCAACCAAAACCACCCCCTTTTAAAACCAAACTTTAGGATGGAACCTTTAATACGAATGTACAGTTTCGTTTTGGGGATAGGGATGTGGGAAGGATAATTGGGAAATTGGCATTGGGAAATCCGTATTTTGAGGGATAGGTAGGAAAATTTGGAGGGGTATTTTGAAGAAAGATGTTAATGTTCTTCTTAAACTTAAGTAAATCGTACACATATGAATTACCAACCTTAGGGAACGAACACATGCGATGGTATATGGTTCCACAAACGGGACCATTAAATTATTGCCATTAAAACTTGTTGTAATATTATAAAATAAATTAAATTAAAAAAAAAAATATGTTTTACATGAATCGATATGAAATTTGAAATCATTATACGTTTTATCATTTTGGTACATAAAAGAAATCAACAGTAGACGATTCAATCATTTTTCGAAATATAATTATGTTAAAAATAAATATTTTCGTTTTCCCATTTCCCATTGTTAAAATAATTGAAAAAAAAAAATTTTTTGTTTGCTTCAATCGATTGGTAAATACATATATTTTTTTTTTAAATGCAAATTATACTTAATTAGATTCTCTGCTAACTTCCAAACTTTCTGTTATAGTAGAAATGGAGCTTCCCGCTTCGAATTTTGTAAATGTTAAATTGTTGAATCTTCCTTCCTTTTCAAATCTTCACGTTTTCTTTCTCATGGCCCTAATTTTCTTTTTTTGTTTGTGTAAATTACTCCCAAATTTTGTGGGTTTTGTTTTGTAGAAAAAAAAAATTTAACAATTAAAATTTAACAATTAAAATTTAACAATTCAAATTATGTATTATTTTCCATACAAAAATATATTACAACTTATTATTCAGCTTTTTTTTTTAAATTTTTTGTTTTTTTTTTCTTATACAATAATTAAGAATAAAATGTTTATACAATAATTGTTTATACAATAAAAATGTTGGTTCTTTTATTATAATCTTTTCTTATAAAAACATTTTTTGCCACTAATTTAAAATCTGCTTTAATTTTAACAATTTAAATTTGCTACTTTAATTAATTTTAAACGCGTCGTCACTCTTCTGGTGGTAATTACAGATAAGTCTTTTTTTTTATTAACAAATTATTTCAAATAGTTAGTTTTTTTTTTATCGAAAGTATGGTGTGTTGTTCTTTTTGGTGAAAGAGATTCTATCCTGAAAGAGGTTTTCGACCCGAAAACGGTTCAATGTTGGTGAATTATTTGTTATAGACACTAATATCATCGTCTTCGCCAGAACTTGTATCTGCAGTGTCGCAATATTTATTTCGCTATGGTTTCATGTGATCTGCGGCGGTAGTTTTTCTTGGCCCTTTTTGATTGCCGATTTTCTCAACTTCGTACCTATTTTTTGGGTTTTGCTTGGTTACCCGATATGGACCTAAACATTTTAAAAACTGTTGTGTGTTATCAATGCATTGGATGCGTTTGATTGCAACTAGGTCTCTAATTTTGTAATTGTGTGCTTCTTTTCGTTTCTTGTTGTATGTAAGATGGCTTTCTTCTTGAATTTTTGTTATGCTTTATCTTGCGTCTTATCTTAGTTTGTTCCGATCTGCTTCAAGTAAGGATTGTATTTCTTCATTTACCGCCTCAGCTAATTATGTATTACCTCGCATTTCTTTTTTTTACTCCGGCTAACATCTCGAACGATGACTTTCCGATAGCTTTTTAAAATGTTCCGTTGGTGCATCTTTGTAATTTGTCTATATACGTATACCACTTGCTCGGATTATTTATTGTTAGTTTTTTCAGTACATTTAGAATTATTTTGTTAACTCGCTTGACGTGGCCATTAATACGAGGGATTGAATCTTTATATTTTGTGAGTCATAGTACTTCTTAAAAACTTCCGACCTGAAGGCTCCTCTCCGATCTGATATTATAACTGTTGCATTTCCGAATATATTTTGTTGCATTTCTAGCTAATTTTAGATTTCGTTTGGATTGCGTTGGTTATTTTTACCGGGTATAATCAAGAACATTTTGTGAAGCTGTCTATAACGCAAGAGATGTATTTATAATTTTTTTGAAGTTGACGTCATAGGGTTTAAGTGATCGATATGGTGAGTAACAAGTTCATATTAATTTTTTGGGATTGAATGTAAGAATCCTTCTTGTTTGCCTGTTTTCCTATCCGGTAGTATACATGTGATAAAGGTTTTTCTACAATTTTCGATTTTTTGTTTTAGTTTATCTACATAATATTTTCTGTTAATTAATTTTTCTCATTTCTTCGTCCCGAAATGTCCTTCTTTATGATAAGTATTAATTAATTTTTTCGCCATTTTGTGGGGAACACACAATAATTTTCTTCCATCATTTGTTTGCTTGAAGAGGATATCATGCTTCAACAGTTAATTTTTATAATTACTTCTTTCTTAAATTAGTTTTACTTGTTGCAGCTCATTATCTTTGTTTTGCGCTATTTTTATTCGTTCTAGGAATTGGATATTTTTTGTCCATTATTATTTGGTTTCGACTCAGTACATCTACATGTTGCATTCTGCCCACCCTGTAATTCTTGGTAATATTGTTTTTTTCTGCATTGTCTGCTTAAAAAAAAAGGGTTTTTGACGTTTGACGTCTTAAGTTTGAAGACATAAATCTTTTTTTGGTCCATTACAAAATTTATTTAATGTAAATTTAAAATAGTTAAATTAATTAGTATTATAAAATATAATCATTAAATTAGGTACAAAAAAAAAAAAAAAACAGAAATATATATATATACATTGTGAATAATAGATACAAAACAAAAAAAAAATATCCAATATCATAAAAAATAAAAATGGTTTCCCAATGTGAAATATGCAAAGGCACTTTGGTAGCTAGATCCAAAGTTGTGAAATGCAAACTATCTTTTTATCTATATCATGCTAGGTGTGTTGCAATATCAGATGATATCTCTGATCTCGTGAAAGCTGAATGTATAAATTGGAAGTGCACGAAATGTCCTATGCAATTGAATTAATCTTTTGCAGTGATTTCTGAAGATAATGATGATGATAATGATGATGATCCTCAACAACAACTCAGGACATACTCAACAACAAGTCAAGAAAAACTGGATGACGTGTCATCATTCGATTCAACAAATTGTACCTTGCAGAAAATGACACAGTATTTAAAAGCATTGGGTTCAATTGATCGATCAGACATTCAGAATTCGCAGGCATTTTTAGCTGAAAAACTTGATAAAGCACTCGAAGAAAACATGATCATAAAAAAAGAGAATGAAAGTTTAAACCAACAAATCCAATCTGTAGAAAGTTATTCAAATACCATTGAAGATAAATTAAATAAACTAGAAGAAATTATGGATGAACCTAAGAAAATTGATAGAAGGAATAACATTGTAGTAGTTGGATTACCGCCAGGAGTACAAAACAAACAATTTAATGAAATCTTCAATAAATTAGAAATTGATGAATCCAGTGAAATCATGAAAAGCGTAACACCTTTAACTAAGAAAGCTGATGGTAAACCAGATCATTGTTTATATGTAGTCAAACTTAATTCAGAGGAAATAAAAAGTAACATACTGGAAAAGAAAAAGGCTTTTGGAACCTTATGTTCGGCTGAATTTAACTTGGGAACTGACAGTAGGAACAATCTATCTCCACTTCATAGCAGGATTTATTATAAAGCAAAATCAATTAAAGTTTCAAAAAAATTAGAATTCTTGTGGATGAAAAATAACATTATTTTCTTACGGGAAAACAAAACAAGTAAAACTTTTAAAATATCTAATATTAATGGTATCAAAAAAATTAAACAATTTTTTAAAATATAAACTATATAATTTCTTTTTCCACAAAATTTTCTTTATTTTATTAAAAATCAATATACTTTGCCTTAAATTTTATTACCTAACCTATAAATTAACATTTATTATTTGTATGTGCATGCAAATGCATATGAACATATTTCTTAAGTTTTATATACTATTACATTCAAAATGCATTAAATTTCAGATAACTTTAATTATTTACGTTTATTGCAATTGAGTTATATATAATAACTAGCAGAGTACCCGGCGTTGCCCGGAGTATTTTATTGGCTTTATGAAATAAAAATTATTAACTTTTGTTTCTCCGTTAATATAATTTAATTAATATAGTTAACTTATTACTATGCATTTACAGATGCTGGTAGTTTATATTCTATTTTTTATTAGATTTAGTTTAATTGAATAAACAGAGACAATTCTTCTACAAAAAATTTTTAAAGGAATCAATAATCTATTGAGTACACAATTACGGCGAAGTGAATTTCCACAATATATTCTTTAATACCGAAACATAAAATCGTATTTAAATTATAAAAGACCATGATGTAATCAATTTTTTTTTGTAACTAATGTCACTTCATGTTTTTGTAAATTATCCTTTTAAGCTCATTTTGAAAAATTTGCTATTAGGTTCGTTCTGTTCCTCCGTCTGTTTACAAAACTTATATATTCGTTAATACCGAAACATAAAATCGTATTTAAATTATAAAAGACCATGATGTAATCTAGTTTTTTTTTGTAAGTAATGTCACTTCATGTTTTGGTGAATTATCCTTTTAAGCACATTTTGAAAAATTTGTTATTAAGTTCTCGCTGTCCCTCCGTCTGTTAAAACTTATATACTGTTTAATAAAGAGCAATGAAATATTAACTATGCATAGGTCTCTTAAAAGAGTAATGTTGTAGAACAACTTTTTTATGTACCCTCACCGTTGGAGATCCTACAGCACCGACAGCTCTTCAAATTTTGAAAAAACTTCTTTTTAAATGCGTACATTTCAGGTTCTGTTTAACATATTTTCAATATAAAAAATACATGATTGTTTTTTACCTTTATAAATCAACCAGAATTCTTTTACGTTTAGTAAAATTATGCTTCCAAATTATGCTTCTAATTATGCTTCCAAATTGATTGGCTAAAAATATGTGTAAAAATTGTATATGGATAAGAATGTAAGGTTTTCTGTTCTTTAAATATTTTGATTAAATGATGTACAGAAATGTGAATATGTTTTCTAATTTAATTGATTAAGTTTATAGTATTTTTAAATATACGGATATTATACATACTATATGTACATATTTCAATGATATTTTATGGGAAACATGTTATACACATGCATCTTATATAGGTAGACCACATGTAAAGACCACATGTAAGTAATGCATTTTGAATGATGACATGATGATTGTCTAATGTAGGAGATTGTTTCTGTTTTTTAACAACGGCCGAAAATGTTATGTTGTTAAGACTTAAACACAGTATTCTTAAGATACTTAATAAGGTTACTTTAATTACTGTTCTATATTAGAAATTTGCATTGAAAGGTTTTTATGGAATATTAGAAACAGTATAGATAAAAGTAAAGAGTGTTGGAAATATCTTTTTAATAATAATAACAATACACAAAATTAAGCAAAATATTATTAATAAGTGCTCGTGCGGAAATGGGTTAACAAACGTTAACAAACATTTTGTGACAGGCTTAATTTAGAACCATAAATTCATCCTGCCAAATTAGACAGAAATTAGAAACAAATTTTTTTTTTTGACAGTCTATCGTGTCGAAATGTGTTAATGTATCACAACAAAATTTATTGAATGAGTTTGTCTGCCAAAGTGCAATACTTGTGCAAATTTTCAATTGGTCAAATCGTTTAAGCACAACAACAAAAAATGAGAATTTCATGGTCTGAAGCCTGATGGGTTAATGTATCGTAACCTAATCAACTCAGAAAGCTTTTGTTATAAAGACCTACACTTTTGTAAATTTTCAACTCAATTGGTAAAACCGTTCAAGTGCGACAACAAAGAAATTAAAAAATTGTATTGAGCCCTGGTGCCGAAACGGGTTAATAGATCGTAACCAAATCACCTCAGTGAGCTCCTGTGGTAAAGAGCTACACTTTTGTAAATTTTCAATTGAATTGGCGAAACCTTTTAAGCGCGACAACCAAGAAATTGAAAAACTTCATTGAGTCCTGCTGCCGAAATGGGTTAATGAATCGTAACCAAATCAACTCAGTGAGCTTCTGTGGTAAAGAGCTACACCTTGATAAATTTGATTTGATTCAACTCAGTTGGTCAAACCATTTAAGCGCGACAACAAAATAAATTACAAAATTTGGCGGACCCCTGGGGCCGAAACGGGGTAATGGATCATAAACAAATTAACTTAGTGAGCTTTTCTGCTAAAGAGTGAGATTTTTGCAAATTTTCGAATTAATTGGTTAAACCGTTTAAGCAGGACAACAAAAAAATTTAATGAGCTTCGTTCGACTCTCGTGCCCAAACGGGTTACTGGGTCTTCATAAAAATTTTTCACATGCTTTTTTTCAGACCATAAAACCACCATACAAAATTGGACATAAATCGGAAACAAATTTTTTTTTGGAAGCCCGCCGGGCCGAATCCAGGTAACGTATTGTACCCAAATTTCTTCGACACCCGTCCAAAGCTAAGAAGAACATTTGTACAAATTTTCAACTCAATCGATCAAAAGCTTTAAATGGCTCTCGGGCCGCAATGGGTTAATTAACCAAAACACCATATAGCTTATAACACTTTCCGGGGTCGTAAAAATGTTCCTGCAAAATTTGGTTGCAATCGGACTGGTGGTTTTTACGTGAAAAGGGCACAAACAAACAAACAAACAGAATTTCTGCTTTATATATTAAGAAGAAGAAGATGATAGAGCTAAATTTCTTTTTTATATTCTTCTACATATACAAATTTTTAATCGTTATATCAAAGTTAAATATCATCAGTTAACACAATATTTTTATTATTTATTGTCTATAGGTATAAGCAAATGTACATGATGATATTGATTAATTTTTATATATTATACTACATTGAAATATTACATCAATTACAACTTGATTGTTATTATTTTTTTACCTTAAATGAACAATTTCTTCTTTCCTTATATAACTACAATGATATTAAATTAAACATCTGTGTGTATCAATTTTAATTTTATTCTATATATATTTTTATATTAAAAAAACTTAAAATAAAAATAAAACATATTTTGAACAAAATAAGCATAATTGTCATCATTAGAAACTTATCAAATGATAGTAAACAAATTATCACAAGTACATTACTATTACTATTAGAGGTAAATTTCTTATTTATAGTGTTTTGTATATCTAATTTTTTTAAACATTATATTATTAAATAAGTTAACACATTATTTTTATTATTTATTAATTGTTTTCTAATTTTAAATAAAAAAATTTTTTTTTCTTATTATTTTTTTTTTTTTTTATATATCAACTATAATATCAAATTAAACATATATTTACATCAATTACAATTCGCTCAAAACTTATATAGTATGATTCTACGAATAAACACATCACTTCACGATCGAGATAAAAACGAAATTAATTTAATATCACGACCAATTATAATTCATATCATTATTCGTGCTCTTTAGATTTAGATCTTAATATTTTGTTTTTTTTTTTTTTTTTTTTAATGTTTACTTAGATTTTTAAATGACATCTTCTAATGGTATCAACATATATGATTGTTTAAATTTAGTTCATATGACAGGGGTGTGCAACCTAAAATCTTTTGCAAATGATAAATTAAATTTAAATGTTATGTATCTTAATGTACAAAGTCTTCGTAATCAACTAAATGATATAGAATCTTTATTATGCTCTTTTAATAACGATATTCATACAATTATATTAACTGAAACATGGATAACTAAAAAGAAAACAAATTTTTTAACATACCCGGCTATGATTCTTATTTTGCCAATAGATTGGAGCAATATACATACATGAAGATATTGATTCTAGTTTTATTATAGAAATGGAATTGAATAAAACAAATATTTTAGTAGTCAAATTGAGTAGTCTTAATATTAATATTATTGGAATTTATAGATCACACGAGACTGTCTCTCGTGTATTGTCTGAGTTTATTGATAAGCTTGATGAGATTACATCTACCTATAAAAACTCGATCATTTTAGGCGATATTAAAAATTAAATTTTATATTTAATTATAATTAAAAAAAAACAATTTTACTTTTCTTTTTTGTTTTATTCAAATTTTTATTTACTTATAATTTTGTTTTAAAATTTTCTAGCACTTAATTGTTAAAATTGTGTTGTGTTGGTGTTTTATACTATATTATCGCTGACTTTGCGTCTGCGATATTTTATTGGAATATTGGCTAATTCGTGAGAACGGAAGTTGAATTAGCCAATATTTGAATAATTGTTTTTTTTTTTAATAATTTTATGCGAAAACAATTTATTTGATTTTTTTATGAAATATGATATTTACGTGAATTTGGAAATAATTGTTTTCACATAAAATTGCAAAAAGTATTTTTCTAATGAAAAAAAAATAGAATATGATTTTCGCAACACGCGTAATAATTAATTAGGAATTTTTGAGAATTCTGTGTGAAAGTGATTTTATTTGAAATTTGATCGTTAAGAGAATTTACAAATAATTACCCTCACACAAAATTACCAAAAGAAAAATTTCATATAAAAAAAAATGTATGTATACTTATAACATTTATGTTCTACAGCGATTTAATATATCTTAACATTTATGTTATAGTATACAGGCGTGTAGTAACTATAACTCCCCCACCGTTTGCCTGAGGCTCCGACGAAGGTTTTGATTTGGTTATTACAAGTTTAGGTTTATTTTTAATTTTACAAAAAATGAAGATTACAAAAATTAGTACAAAAGCATTGATTGATATAAATAAGTTTAATAGTAAATTATAAGTAGGATTTTTAATTTTTATTTCTTTAATTTCTTTTCTATTATTTTCCATTTCTTTTAAATACAATTCTTCAAAATTAGTTAAATTAATTGTTTCTTTTTCAATGAATTTTGGCATAAAATATGGAAATACATTTTTATCATAGATTTTTTGAAATACATTTGTGCATACTTTGTTTTGAATACTAATTTTACAATTTTCGAATTTTATTAAGCTATTTCTAAATAATTTCAAATTTTTATTACAATTTTGTGAAAAACTATTAGTATCGTTAATATTTTTTATTATTACAAGTCCTGGTATTATTTCTTTTTTTTAATTTTGCATTTCACATTTACCTTCCTTAAAATTTAGTATATGATTCAAACATTCATCATTTAATTCAATTAAATTATTTTTTTGTTTATCTTTTACATCATTACTGTAAATAATTTTCATATCATTTATTAGAATATTGTTCTTTTTTTTTTTTTTTCTTTATTATCGTATTTTATAATTTAGATTACATTAATTATTATTTTATATAAAGTGTTTAGTAATACAAGTTTATTTATTTGACCGTAGCCTGAGCTGTCTGGTCTGATAAAGTTCATATAAATAATATTCATTAAAAAATAATAAAGTTCATTAAAAACGTAATAAAATAAATAAAAATAATAATACCTATCATCTATATATGTACATGAAAAGTTTTTACATTTTTTTATTTTTTACTTTTTCTTTTTTTTTTTTAAATAAAACACATTTTTTATTTTCTATTTTTTTTTTTTTTTTTTTTTAAATAATCTAAGACTATAAATTTAAATTTAATCCACATATGACTACATGCATAAATAGAATACAACAACTAATATAACAGATAACATTCCCTCGACTTCCCCTTATCTTCCTACTTCTTTATTTTATTTATTTTTAACTTTCTAACACAAATGCTTTAATTCGGATTTTAAACGTAGGTAGATTCGCAATCTGTTTAAGACTTTCCGGTAGTTCATTATACGCTTTTAAACAATTATACAGCCCATTATTACTTTGGTTATTTGTACGAAACAATGATAAATAATAGTTTGCTTTGTTACGTGTAATGTCAATCAATCTATTCAAGATAAAACTATGCTTTATATCATTATTTACAATCTTGAAAGCCAAGATATATAGCTCATATTTACAAATGTTTGCTAAACTAATATATTGGGAAGAATATAATAAACTTGTTGGATGTTGAGTCGGGTACCGATTAATTATCTTTATGCTTTTTTTATGTAAAATGTCTAACTTGTTCAAATAATCTTTGGCAGCTCTTCCCCAGATTGGGTTTAGATAACAAAAAAATATGAGATTTTATATAGGAATTGCAGATCGTGAATAGGGCTTTGTTAGATAAAAAGTTTTTCAATTTATGCAGGATAAATATGTATGGCGCTATTCTTTTTTTTATATATTCGATGTGATTGCTCCAGTTAAGTTTATAATCTAAATTTAATCCTAAATAATTAAAGTTTTTGACAATTTCAATTTTTTCATTTCTAAAGAGAATACTTGTACCTAAGTTCCATGTTTTATTGGCAAAGAGAATTTTTTTAGTTTTCTTAATATTTAGACTGATCCTATGTTTATTTAACCACTCTTGAATGACATTCAGATCATTTTGAATTGAAGTTTTTGTAATTTCTTCACTATTTTCAGAGTACTTTAAGACCGCATCATCAGCATACAGCTGTATTTCCCTTTTTAGGGCTAGACGAGTTAGATCATCAATGTATAACTTAAAGAGGTCCGGTCCCAAAATAGAACCTTGTGGTATCCCTTTATATATGCTTTTCTCAGAGCTACAAATATTATTAATGCGAACTATATGTGTTCTATTAAATAGGTAAGATTCGAAAAATTGTATTTGAATTCTTGAAAAATTAAAGTTGGAAAGTTTCAGCAATAAGATTTCATGATCCACGCAATCAAATGCTTTTTTCAAGTCAAGGAAGACGCAGCTGGTATATTTTTTCCTGTCAATACTTTTTGATATGAAATCTGTTAGATTTAGACAAGCAGCTGTGGTGTTAGATTTTGATTGAAAACCAAACTGCTGTTCACTCAAGATATCATTAGAGTAAAAAAAATTAGATAATCTATTCTTTATCACAATTTCAAAAATTTTTGAAATTGCTGGAAGAATAGAAATAGGCCTGTAGTTTGAGCAGTCAGTTTTATTTCCGTCTTTATAAATAGGAGTTACAATTGCAGTTTTGAGTTTTTTTGGAAAAATGCCGTTACTAAATGATTTATTAATTAATTTAACAAATATAGGGACTAATCGGTCCGCAAAATGTTTGATGAGTTTCGTAGAAATATTGTCAATTCCTGTAGCTGCCGCAGCATTTAATGAGCTGATAGCCGTGCTTACTTCTTCGAGATTTGTTGGAGTTAATTGGAATTCTGAAGATATGGTACGACTGAATTGGCTTAAATAAACATGATCAATAATTGTATTAGATATGTTTATTTCCTTGGTTACATTGACAAAGAAATTATTGAAACATTCAGAAATGTCTTTTGGATTGTCTAACATTTTCTCATTCTGGCATAGAGTCTTAACTTGGTTTTTTGAAACGGGTGTATCAGTATTAAGTATAATCTCCTTATATAAATTCCAAAGTTTTTTTGTATCACTCGGATATAAAGAGATTTTGTCCGAGCAATATTTTTTTTTTGCCTCAATAACTAATTTTTTAACTCTATCTCTATATTGAATGTACAAGTTGTTAATATGAGTATTATTCACGTGTTGCTTCTTATATTTAAAAAAGGAATCTCTGATTTTCATAACACATAAAATCTCTTCAGTTATCCATATCTTTTTTTTTTAACATTTTTTATTTCAATACGCTCCGTATTATTATTTATTAAAGCAGAGAGATTATCAATGATTTGATCAACATCATTGTATGATTCAGAATTTAGCCAGAAATCATTGTTAGTGATATTGGTGTAATTTAAAACGGTTTTGTATTGAATATTATTACAATTATTATTTTTTATATGTTTTGTACTGATTAAAAACATTTGATGATCAGATAAGGAACAATCTAAGACATGTAAATTATATTTTTTGTCTACAATGTCGGTTAGAAAATGATCAATTATTGTTTTAGATTGTGATCCAAATCTGGTAGCGAAAGTTTCAGAAATCTTATTGCAGATAAAGAAACCATTACTTAGCAACACATCTTTATATGAGACTATATCCGGGTTGTTTATATTTAGCAAGTCAAGATTGAAATCACCTACTATTATAGATCTTTTGTAGTTGGAAGTCAATTCATCGATTCTATTAATAAAGTTAGTAGGACGTGTTTCGTGCGATCTATAAATTCCAACAATATTAAAGTTTTGCTTCATTATCTTAATACCTAATATTTGGCTATTGTCAAATTCTTCAGTAATAGTAATATTACTAGAATAGTGATTTTTTATATAGATAGCGATTCCACCATATGGTTTGTCTCTATTAATGAAATATGAATCATATCCTGATAGATTGAAAAATTTATTCTCAGAAGAAAGTAGCCATATTTCAGTTAGAACAATTACATCTATGTTACATTTAAAATTCTCGATTAATGTTTCTAATTCAAAGATTTTTTTTCTTAAACTTTGTATGTTTAAGTACAAAATGTTAAAATTATTTTGATACTTTATACTCATTGAATTATGGTCGTAATTTAGGTAATGTGCCACCTTGAAATGGCTTTCTACGTTTTCTATTTCATCTAAGTGCATATAGAGTATAAAGTAGTAATTTGTATAGCATGAGTTAAAATTAACAGTTGTAATCTGTCAAAATTAATATTTATTATATTTATACCCGTACGATAGGATCGGGTATAATAAAATTACTCCTCCGTTTGTAACACCTCGAAATAAGCGAGCTAGATATACCTTCAAAGGTATGGATCGGATCAGGAAAAAATTCTAAGACTTTTGAGCCATGTCCGTCCGTCCGTCAGCACGCTAACTCAAAAACTAAGAAAGCTAGAATCTTGAAATTTAAATATTCTGGGAGTAATTTGTAGGTTCCCTATTTTTTTTGGTTGAGTTTGGACCAAACCTTTAGGGTAGCTCTCAAACACTTAACTTTTAGACCCCCAAATTTTTTTTGCAATAGAGCTATGAAATTTTAACTACTGATAGATCTCACAAAAATATTAATTTTATTTTGAATAACTTTTTTTTGTAGCACCACCCGTTACAGAGCTACAGCTCTAAAAAAGTTCAAAAAAGCTCTATATTTAAATTGTTATAGCACAAGTTGTATAAGATATATCTTCATTTTGAAAACGCCAAACGATTACTACTTTTATTAGCTTTAAAATTATATATACAATAAATATATATTTGTGGCATACGGTGTCTTAATTTACCGTTATGTGAAACTCAAATTTTGCAAAATCCTTCAACCCTTCTATCTTCTAAACGGTTTAAGTTGGAAATTTTGACAGAAGTTAGATCTTTGAAAATAAGTATGAGTCATTTCAGAAATTTTTTTTGTATCACCCCCCGTTTAGGAGCTGTAAGGGGTCAAAAACTGAAAATTTCTTATTTTTAAACACCTGTAACTTGAACACCTGTTAAAAATTTTTTTGAAGTAATACACAAAAATTAAAGCTTCAACATTATACTCTTATTTCTGTTAATAACTTTTTTTAATAATATAGGGTTACTTTATAATTGACGAAAGTGTTACTTGAATTTTTCAAATTTTCAAACAAATTTCTTCAACAAATTTTTTGCATTTTGTTTTACTCGATAATTTGAAATTGTTGAGGATATAATGAGTAGTACATAAAAATGTAAATAAATAAACAACATAACGGTTGCTTGAAGAATTTTTATTTATATGATATTAATATATATACATACTTATATAATATCATGTTTATTTACATATCGTATATGTCACTAGTGAATGAATGATAAGAGTATATATGTATATTATATAGTGCGATTTACATACATATATGTATTTTATTGTACTTATAAGAAATTATTCTGTAAATGCAATATTTAAATATAATATAATATAATATTTAAAATTATATTTATTACTTTGTACTAAGTAAATTTAATATACATTTACCGCTTAGTATTAAATGGTACTATAGAATATTTGAAAAAGTTTTGGATTGATAATCGTTATGTGAAAGGTTAGAATCTGCTTTTGAAGAATGTACATATAAACATATAGTTTGAATATATGTACAACCCATAGTTCTAGAAATTATAAAATTCACCCAAATTATTTTAAAATACTAAAATATTAAAAAAATAATATTGTGAGCAGAGTGACAGGCTGTGAACATACTAACGGTTCGTACGGGTATCTAAGAGTTGACAAAGGCAACTGTATTCTTCCTCGTTTTATGTAATATTAAATTTAACAGCTGACCAAAAAAAAAAAAGAGTAATAGAAGATTGATATGTATGTTTATATATATTATTTTTTTATATAGTATTAAGATGTTTTTATATAATATCATAGGTGAATAATTTGAATTAGAATTAATAAGTGAATTGCATTTATTCGTAAATATGTATAGTAATGTAGAAAAATTTAAAATATATAAAATGTAAATATGGCCAAAGTATAATTGTTTAAAATTAGTATTTAAAATTGTAAAGTTTAAAGTTAATTGAAAATTTTGAAAAAAAATTAATAAGTGAATTAGATTTTGTCGTATATATAATAATGTAGAAAAATTTGAAATGTATAAAATGTAAATATGGCCAATCTATAATCGTTTAAAATTAGTGTTTAAAATTGTAAAGTTTAAAGTTAATAGATAATTTTGAGAAAAAAATAATAAGTGAAATAGATTTAGTCGTAAATATAATAATGTAGAAAAAGTTCAAATATATGAAAAGTAAATACGAGCAATGTGTAATTGTTTAAGGTTAATATTTAAAGTTGAATAGTTTAAAGTTAAAGGATAAGAATTTAGTCTGAAAGAGCAAAATATAATTTTAGGAGTTATAAAAATTGTAAAATAGATTAAGTTTATATTAAATTTAATTGTTATTGTTGAGATATAAATTGTACTAAAATATATAAGAAATAATAAATTATGTTTAAAGACGTTAGTTGACCAATTGTTTATAAATGAGTTAATCTGTATACTGTATAAAACTGAAATTGCTGATTTTGACAAATTGTTTGCTATGAAATATAAATTAAATACAGAATTATGTAGATATAAAAAAGTAAAAAAAAAAAAAAAAAAAAAAAGATCTAAGACAATGCCATAGGTTATGTTAATTAAAGTTGTTGTTGTAATTAGAATGTAAAAATAAAAAGAACAAATTACTAATATAATATTATAGGTTATGTTAATTAAAGTTATTTTACTTAGAATGTTAATTAAATCCAAATTTATGTGTAATAATGTGAGAATAACAAAGAAAGAAATTTTATTAATCAAAAATGAATGTTTTGGAAAAATTATTTTACCTATATTGTATTTATTTGCAAAGTTTAGTTTTAGCAAAGTTAATGTCATTAAAATTTTCAATTCTAAATACCTTTGTGTTTTCATTTTGTCGTAAATAAATTTTATTATTCTTGATCCAGAGATATTGACATTTTCCAGCGATTTTAAGCTGCCTAGCCTCATAATGTAATTTAGATTGAAGAGAGGTAAGATGTGGACGAAAAAAAATTTGCTTGTTGCCATATTTTTCAAGGCCTACTTCAACTGTGAAAAGGTTTCGGTAGTTAGATTTCTTCGCCATAGCTTCTTCTTTATCTTTATCGGTTTTCATTTTTACCAAGTATAAAGTATTTTTGTTTTCCTTATTATTGTTATGCTTATTTAAACAAGTAACACTTAAAATGTTTTCCTTAGGAATTTTGGCTTGAATTTTATCAAATATGGTA
The DNA here is from genome assembly GCA_947095535.1 of Poecilobothrus nobilitatus. Taxonomy (NCBI): domain Eukaryota; kingdom Metazoa; phylum Arthropoda; class Insecta; order Diptera; family Dolichopodidae; genus Poecilobothrus; species Poecilobothrus nobilitatus. The sequence continues at coordinate 111,672,967 of OX352772.1, forward strand.
CATACAGTATTTTTTGTATTGTCTAAGTTAGAAGGTAGTCCGGAAATTATAATATTGGACTGGTTTTTATGTTGTTCAATCCCATCTATTTCCCCTTGCAATTTGTTTACCAAAGTTTCTAGTTTATATGTCCTATCCTCGTTAAGTTTAATTTGTTTTTTGAGAGTGCTATTCTCTTCCAATATCAGCTTATTTTGTTGGAAAATTTCCTCTATTTTAAAGTTAACAAAAGTTAATGTGTTGTGAATGCCATTAACAGCGGACGCTATTTGTTGCAAGCAATTATATAGATTTTCTCCTACACAATCGGATGGCTTGGGTACGGTTAAATCCTTTTCGTTATTACTAATAGTGGAGAATTCATTGTTCAACTCGTCTTCACTTTCTTTGTCACCCAGCACAACGAACGATTCATTACTTTTACTAGGACAGTCATTGCATTTCCAAGTCGCACTTCCTGCCTGGACAGCATTAAAAAGTTCATCAGCAACCGATGCACATTTTAGGTGGAAAACATTTCGGCAAATACCACTGCACTGTATTCCTTTTGTTTTACGATGAAATTGTTTTTTGCAAATTTTACATAGTTTGCTCATAATAGAAAATTATTGATTTCTTCAGATATTGAAAAATTTTAGTTTTTTATTTTTATAATATTTATATATGTAAGTTAAGATCAATAATTTTTGTAAACTTATAAACTCTATTTTGGCGCGTTCAGTTGGACTTTGAAATTTTTCCTTTTCCTTTATTCCTTTTTTCTTTTTTTTTATTTTTTTTTATTTTTATAATTATTATATAGTATTAAAATTTCTTAATTTCTTAATTATACCCGTATGAACTATGTTCAAGGGTATAATAAATTTGCCATTACGTTTGTGACACCTTAAAGGAGTCGAGCTAGATATAGTGTCAAAGGTATGGATCGGCTCAGAATCGAATTCTGAGTCGATTAAGCCATGTACGTCCGTCCGTCCGCACGATAACTCAAAAAATAAAGGAGCTAGGAGGTTGAAATTTTTTTTACGTCACTTTTACAAAATTTTTAGTTTTGCTATTTAAATCCAACATTTTCGGTCGGCGGGTTCGAGTAGCTGCCATACAACTTCTATCTTTATATAGAAATAACTCAGTATCTATTCAAGCTAGGTTTCTGAAATTTTGCAAATGATGATCAAGTTTTATGGCAACAACTTCCGTAAAATTTGGTTGTGGTGGTGCGACGGATTCCGGTAGCTGCCATACAACTTCTCCGTTTAAATGAGAATAACTCAGTGTCTATTGAAGCTAGGAACCTGAAATTTAGTAAAGAGGTGTCGAGTTACATGCCAACAATTTTTGTAAAATTTGGTTGGTCTAGAGCAGCCGGTTCAGGCTTCTTGCACCTCTTGCAACTTAATGGAGCTAGGCGTCTGAAATCTTGCAAATGATGATCAAGTTTTATGGCAACAACTTTTGCAAAATTTGGTTGTGGTGGTGCGACGGGTTCGGGTAGCTGCCATACAACTTATCCGTTTAAATGAGAATAACTCAGTGTCTATTAAAGCTAGGAACCTGAAATTTAGTAAAGAGGTGTCGAGTTACAGGACAACAACTTTTGTAAAATTTGGTTGGTCCAGAGCAGCCAGTTCAGGCTTCTTGCACCTCTTGGAACTTAATGAAGCTACGCGCATTAGATTCGGGTAGCTGTCATACAACTCTACAATTTACATAAATATATCTCTGTAGTTCGGTACTACAACATCTGAATGTTTTTAAAATGTGATCAAGTTTTATAGAAACAGGATATTTTACGTTCATACGGGTATCCCAGAGTTGACACAGTCTACTCTACTGCACTCTTCCTCGTTTTTATTTAATGTTAAGACTTTATTATTTTTAATATTTTCTTTTATTTATTTAACTTTTTTTTTTTCAATTCTATAAAGAAATTTTAATTTATTAAAGAAAGCTTAAGTGATATGTTCTTTAAGTGATATGGATTTATTATTAATGTTTGGCATAGGTTCAATTAAAATTTTGGAATATTTTGAGTTGGAGTAATTTGGCATAAAAACGATAATTATAATTTGGTTACTATAATATGCTACTGTTATTTTGATATCTTGATAAGTTTCTATGTCATGTATAAGTTTTAGTTCGTCTTCTGTTAAGATATTTTTCGAGAGAATGTTGAGTTTACTTGTCAAGAAGAAGGTTTATATCGTGGTTTATTTGGTACGCTTGTTCAAAAGTGTTTATTTCTCTTTCTAAGTAATGTATTTTGATTCCATTTGTATGATTTGAAAGAATTTCAAAAATTAATTTTTGCTGGTTATTTATATGTTTGCTTATGTTATGAATTTGATTGGATATTTGTTTGTTTATTTGCTTCAGTTATTAGTGCATGGTTATTTTGAGATAGTTTATCTATTGCGTTTATTATAAGGATTTCGTATTCACTGTGCCTGTAAGGAATTTTAGACCTGTACCAACTACGTTAAGAAGTTCACGTTTGTGTCTTGTATTTGGTCTCAGTCTTTTAATTTAAGAATCTAGTAACTTGAAGTTTTCGGTATTTATTACAAGTGCATTTTGTTTTGCATTTTGTTCTATTATTTTAATATAGTCGTATATTTGATCTTTTGCTATAGCTAGTTGAGTAGTATTTATTATATGGAGACTTTTTTCAAAGTTTTTAGTAACTTTAAGTTCACCGGTTTTTATGGTGATGTAGCCATTATTTTGATTCAGGTTCTGTATTTTTATTGTTTGGGCCAGGGTTGTTGTCAGTAATGTCCCGATTAAAAGTGCAGTCTTTATTGTCATGGTTCGTTTCTGGAAGTGTACGTAAGTTTCTATTATTATTATTTTTTTTTCTAACTTTTGCTTTAATTGTAGGTTTATTGTTGTTTTGGTGCTTTTTCCGTATCTTTACGTGAGATTTATAATATTTGTATCCATCTGGAGTTATAATATGGTTTTCGTCTAAGGGTTCAGCTATTATTTTTCTAAATTTACGGTGGTTTTTCCCTCCCCTTATTTCTTTTATAAATTGTAGTCCCGTTTCTATATCAACGTTTTCCCTATTTTGATTCAATTTTTCGATGGTATTTTCTTTAACTTTAAGTATTCTTTGTTTTATTTCTGGGTATTGATCTGGCGTTATAGAACTGTGGAAGAAGTCTATTGGCTTTTTTTCAGTCGTACTATGTATAGAGTTATTATAGAATTTTATTATTTTGTGTATTTTTTCTTCTACGGAGTCTTCGTCTACTGAAGGCGTTCGACATCCGCATTAGATGTATGGTTATTGTTAGAGGTGAAGTGTATGCTATTGTTATCATCCTCTACGAATTTCCGCAATGGGAGAGGTTTTAGACGTAATTCGTCATCGACATCTAAATTTTGGACATTTCCGACGATGCTGAGATATTGGGTCAGGGCTCTTTTAAATTCAGTCCAACTGCGATTATCAATTTTTATTACTTGTGCATATTTTGTAAACTTGTAAACTTGTTTTGTAAACTTGATTGTTGTTAAAAACATATTTTTATTGAGGGTATAGAAGACGTCTGCGTGTATTATTTCTCTAGGGTTACTAGCAGTTTCAGTAACTTTATATTTTTGTTTGACGGATTTCCTGTCATATTTCTCAATATTGCATATTTCGCAATTATTGACAAAGATTGTTATTCTTTCTTTTAATTTGGGATGGTAAATTTTTTCTCTAAGTTGCATAAAATTTTCGTCAATACCTCTATGATTATTTCTGAGGTGTTCATTTTCAATAAGTTGCGCCAGTTCGTTTTTGTTTATAATATCTTTAAGTAGTTTTCCACATTTAACAATTTTGAATTTATTATTGTTACTGTGAAAATGGTTTTTTACGGTATTAGTAAAGTTGTTAGCAAAGGTTACATCTTCAATTAAAACTGCGTTGGTTTTATTCATATCGAAATGGTTTTTTACTATTGTTATTATAGTATCGTATTCGAGTGATTTTGTATAGATAATTTTTCTATCGGATTTGAAAATTTTTAGATTTTTGATTTTTAATGAACCAGAGTTGATTTTTTTGATGACGATTTGGTTTCTATAAATATTTATAGGGCAATTAGATTCAGTGATAAAAGAATCTTCGGCTTCGTTAAAGTTAATTATAGTTCTTGAAAGCGCGTCAGCGTTTCCATTTTGAACTCCCCTTTTATACTTTATTTGGTAGTCATATTCTGCTAATGTCAATCTCCAGCGAACAAGCTTTGAGTTTGATTCTTTTATTGAGAAGAGCCAAGTTAAAGGACGATGGTCCGTTTCAATCAAGAATTTCCTACCGAAAAGATATGGACGGAAATAACGCGTTGCCCACACAATTGCTAGCTCCTTTTCGACAGTGCTATAGTTTTGCTCGTGATCGTTGAGCGTACGACTAGCGTAAGAAATAGGATGACCATTTTGTGAAAGAATAGCACCCAGAGCGTATTTACTTGCGTCGGTTTGTAAAGTGAATAATTTAGAAAAGTCGGGGTAGTGAAGAATGGGATCGTTTGTGAGCATCAGTTTTAAAGTTTCAAAGCTATTTATGTATTCAGGGTCTTTAATATTTACTTTCATATCTTTCTTAAGATATTTAGTCATAGGTTTTGCAATCATTGAGTAGTCTTTTATAAATTTCCTATAGTATCCTGTGAGACCGAGGAATTGTTTGATCTCCTTAGGATTTTTATTGGAATTGGACACACGATATTTTTTGAGGGTTTGGTTTTATACCTTCATTTGACACTACGTGATCGAGAAATTCGGTCTCCCTTTTTAAAAACTCCGATTTATCTAATTGGACTTTAAGATTCATATCTTTCAGTCTATGGAAAATCTTTGTGAGGGATTCTAGGTGTTCTTGTAAAGAGGTGGGAAGATAATTATATCATCTAGGTAGACTAAACAAATTTTGTTAATGTAGCCACCTAGGACATTATTCATAAGTCGCTGAAAGGTGGCTGGGGCTGTCTTCAACCCAAACGGCATACGAAGAAATTCGTAGTGACCGCCTTCCACGCTGAATGCTGTCTTATAAATGTATTTCCGATCAATTTCAATTTCATGGAAACCCTTGGCAAGATCCAATGTTGTAAAATATTGGCATCTACCAAGTTTTTCCAAAAATTCGTCAATGTTGGGAATGGGGTACCTATCGTCAATTATAACCTCGTTTAACTTTCTATAGTCAATTACGAGTCTCCATTTATGTCGACCGCTTGCGTCCAGTTTTTTGGGTACTACCCAAACTGGTGCAGAATATGGAGACTGACTTGATCTTATAATTTTTCAACATCCTTTTTCAACATCTCCGAAATTTGTTGTTTCACTTCCTCTTTATGAATATATGGGTATCGGTATGTCTTGACAGCAATAGGAACATGGTCTCTCGTACGAATCTCGTGTTTTATTGCGTTTGTGAAGGTGAGATTCGATTTCTCATTGTAAAATATACTGGAAAATCTTTTAACAATTTTATGTAAATTTTGGTTTTCTTCGGGGTTTAAATGGTTTGTACGAATTTTTTCTAGTAGTGGTGCAGTTTTAACGTCATTTGAAAAGTAGAAATTTTCATCGGTGACGGGTTCAGTTTTTAACATATTAAATGTGATGTTTTTAGGGTTATTGTCTAGAATTTTAACATTTGCATTAATTTTACTATTTTCGACTTTGTAAACACCTTCTCTGCTTATGACTTTGTTATCGTCAGAAGTTTTATTTGATATGTATGTTAAGCCAGATTTCTGTTCTACTGGTATATCAAGGAAATATTCTCCTTGAGTATCAAGAAGGTAAGTTTTAGTATTATTAAAATTTTTAAAATATATTGGGATATTTTTGTCCTTAATTTGTAAGTAGTTATTACTGTAATCAATCTTAACATTCAAACTTTTTAAGATGTTATTTCCTAAAAAGCCGTCGTATTCCTTGTGAAAATCAGAAACGAACATTTGTATTTTATTCGAAGGATCTCCTAATTCTTCAAATAAAGGTATTTCTACCAATTCAGAAATGTTGACGGTATGTTGGAGCGTTTTGAGAGATATATTATTAATTTGTTTTTTCCATTTCGGATCACACAATCCAGGGTTGATAATGGAGTGCGTGGCTCCAGTATTGTTGATGAATTTTAGTGGAGTAAGTTTTAGTTTTAACTATTATATGTGGTAAGATTTTGTCGAGGCAGAGTAATTGAAAATTTTGGATTTCTTGTTCGTAAGTATCCATAGGTTCGTGGTTTTGTAGGTTTGGGCGATTATTATAATTGTTGTTGTGATTATAATTATTTTGTTGTTGGTCAGCGGAAGGTCTATTGCAATAGTTTCGAGATTGTCGATTGCTACTGTTGTTTCTATAACTATAATGATTCTGATCTCTTTGGTTTTGAGGTCTGTTATTGTTGGCATTGTTGGTATTATGCCTATTGTCGTTATTGTAGTTGCGTTTTTGGTTACTGTTATTTGGTTTTTGGTTAGGATAATTGTGGTTAGGATTTTCTCTGTTTCTTCTATTGGGATTTTGGTTGTTTTCAATGGAATAAGCGTATCCCGCTTGAAATAATATGTCCATAGCTTGTTCTAAGCTGTCTGGATTTCTACAAATTAAAACAGATTTCATAGGTTCAGGGATTTTGTTGAAATATACATAGTGCGGAGCTTCTGTTTCTGTTTGCTAGGTCGTCGGCTGTGGCTCCTACACCATAGGTCAGTTGAGTTTTATTGTTTAGTCTTCTTAATTTTATTTTGATTTCGTTGAATAAGTCTATACAATTGGTTTTAAAAGTGACGCTTCTCATTGCGTCAAATAGTTCTTCACAAGTTAGTCGATCACCAAAGTTATTTTGTAAAACTTGCTTAATTGCAGCCCAATTTCTGGCTTGACAATTAATTTCCAACGTATCCCTTGCTTTACCAACTATTTTACTTTTAATTATGTCCGTCATTAATACTTGAGAAACATCGACGAATGTCCTGATGATGGGGATGACTCTATCAACTAGGTCGCAGAAGTTTTGGAGGTTATTTGAATTACCATTGAATTCGAGAAGATTACCCAAATATTTTAGAGGTTCTATTGTTAGTCTATTTGGTTCATTATCCATTTTTAATAATAAAGAGAATTTGTTTTAGGAGAATAAATTAGAGTTAGGTATGTTTTAGTAATAGTTTTGTTTGGATAAAAAAAAATTTTATATTTGAAAATATCATATATTTTATGATGAATGCTTGAAAAATTCAATTTATAATAATATATACAAGCCAATGCAAATTTTTATATAAAATTATTATTAGATTCTTATTTTATTTATTTTCAATTACCAATTATTTTTTTTTGCAAGATCAAAAAAGAAGTAAAAAAAAATTGTTTTAATTTACAATTCCTCTTTTGATTAAAAAGGTTACTTTAATTTTTAAACAATTTATAGGTCAAAATTACGATTCAAACCATATAATACAAATTATTACGAAAACCAAATTCTTATTGTCTTAGAAAAGACAAGTTTATAAAAAAAAAATATTTTATATAGTTTTATAATTGGAAAATTTATAAAATCATTCCTTTTAGTATGTTTACATAGTAAAGGAATTTTTTATAACAAAGGTTAGAATAAAATTTTCAAAAATAATTTTAATATATTTAAAAAAAATAATCCGTATATACTTTGTAAAACAAAACTATTTGAGTTGCAGAAATTATTTAAAAAAGTTATGACTTAAAGCTTTTTTTTATACTTTAAAAAAAAAATATTTGATTTATAAAATTTTAAGATTTTAATTTAACGATACTATTACATATTTCTTTTTTTTTCCTTTTTTTTTTTTTTTTTTTGACACGAGCAAAGTTTGAAACAATAGTTTTATTATAAGTAACTAAAATAAAAAAAAATTGACAGTACCTTGAACTGGAATTAAGATGTACACTACCACTGCGTGTATTTAGGATACTCGAACAAGAGCAATACGGGATTATTTAGCTTGAATATGCAGGAACACAGCAAAAAAATAAAATATTCAGGAATGCACAATTAAAACGGGAACACAGCAATAAAATAAAAAAAATTTTCAGGAATACACACACAAAATTTTATTAATGTTTTTCTTTTTATTTGAAGAATTATTGATAACACGTATTATATATTATTATATTAATTTTTTTTTTTGAATTGTGATTTTTTTTTTTTTTTATTTATTCTTCCCAAGTTTCGGGAGGCCAGAAAATTTTAGTATCTTCGTCTTCTTCTGGGACGAAGGGATCTACTACCATCGTTAAAAAGTTTTGGTTTTAATTTATATTTTTTTGTTATTTATTAGGAAAAATTTTCCACTTTATTATTTTTATTTTATTATAATATTTTTTGAATAGTTTTTAACACAAATCTGGTATTCTCGATTAAGATTTGAAAATGAATATATTTTCTCGTAAAAACACATTCGAGAATCCCATCCTCGTCGCCAATTAAATTTTATATTTAATTATAATAAAAAAAAAAACAATTTTACTTTTCTTTTTTGTTTTATTCAAATTTTATTTACTTATAATTTTGTTTTAAAATTTTTTAGCACTTAATTGTTAAAATTGACTGACAATCGCCAACAATGGGTGTTTTATACTATATTATCGCTGACTTTGCGTCTGCGATATTTTATTGGAATATTGGCTAATTCGTGAGAACGGAAGTTGAATTAGCCAATATTTGAATAATTGTTTTTTTTTTTTTAATAATTTTATGCGACAACAATTTATTTGATTTTTTTATGAAATATGATATTTACGTGAATTTGTAAATAATTGTTTTCACATAAAATTGCAAAAAGTATTTTTTTAATGAAAAAAAAATAGAATATGATATTCGCAACACGCGTAATAATTAATTAGGAATTTTTGAGAATTCTGTGTGAAAGTGAATTTATTTGAAATTTGATCGTTAAGAGAATTTATAAATAATTACCCTCACACAAAATTACCAAAAGAAAAATTTCATATAAAAAAAAATGTGTTTATACTTATAACATTTATGTTTTACAGTGATTTAATATATCTTAACATTTATGTTATAGTATACAGGCGTGTAGTAACTATAACTATTAATCTCAATCTTCTAGATATAAATAAAATCCAAGTTATAACATATACCAATACCTTACTAAGTAATTGATTTTTTATTTATAATAAAATAACCCCTGATTACGCTACAAGAATTAGTAAAACAACTAGAACAATTATTGACCATCTTGTTATTGATTTGATCAAATATACATATTACTTTACCATTACTAATACTCTTCTTTCTGATCATGAAATGTTACTCGTTAGCTTAAATCTTAAATCCAAAAAAGAAGAAAACATTCAAAATATGACGGTTTTAAATTACGATAAAATTAGTTTGGATCAGCTCCGGCTAGATCCTGATTCATATACTGAAATGGATCTTTTAGTTAATGATCTACAAGAACTTATAACTAAGAATACTAAAATTATTTCAAATAAAAACGGTAAAAAACTTGGATGACAACTGAAATATTAAATAAAATGAAAATTAGAGACTCTTATTACAAGTTTTCGCGTAAATACTTAAATAATAGCAGAATTTTAGAACTTTATAAGAAAACCAGATCCGAAATTAACAATCTGATTATACAAGCTAAAAAACTTTCTTTTCAAAAAATATTAATGACATTTCAAATGTCAGAAATGAATGGAACTTATATAATAAAGTAATGTACAATACAGATGCGTACAGATCCAAATCAGTTATCAAGTCTCTTGTGATAAATAATGAAAGCATTAGTAGTACATGCGCCCTGGTCAATAAAATGAATTCCTTTTTTGTAAACGTCACAGATGAAATTAATTCTTCATCTGCACCGATAAATTTTTCTTCAGTAAACACTGGAAGGATAATTCATAGCAACTTTTCTCTATATTCAACAAATGCAGAAGAAATTGAGCAGATAATTTTTAAACTTAAGATATCAGCTACTACAGGCTATGATCAAATTTCCACCAAATTTATCAAAGAATTTTCTGCCATATTTTCACCAGTACTAGCTAAACTAATAAATATTTCTTTTTAAAACTTAGGTTTCCCAAAATGTTTGAAAAAAGCAGTAGTACACCTATACACCATCAAATTATCGCCCTATTTCCGTTCTGAGTACACCGGTTAAACTACTTTTTAATTAATAACAATATTCTACACAATGAACCATATGTGTTTGAAAATAATTCGAACACAACAGCTGCGTGCCTTAGTTTGACAAATTTTATAAGTAATAACTTAGATAATGGCAACTATGTAGCGTGTGTAGTTTTAGATTTGCAAAAACCATTCAATTGTGTTGACCACAATATCTGTTGAAACTTGAAAACCTAGAATTTTCCTATAACGACTTAAATTGTTTTAAATCTTACCTAACCGAAACACAACAAAAAGTAAAAATAGGAAATCATACTAGTGATTATCTAAAGATTAAAGGTGTCCCACAGGGATCTATTTTGGGACCAGACCTATTTAAACTATGTATCGATGATATTACTCGTCTAGCTCTCAAAGGTTCCATCCAGCTATATGCTGATGATGCTGTAGTTAAATAGTTTTCTGCAACAGAAAGTGAATTAAGAAGGGATATTGAATGCTATTCTTCCCAAGTTTCGGGAGGCCAGAAAATTTTAGTATCTTCGTCTTCTTCTGGGACGAAGGGATCTACTACCATCGTTAAAAAGTTTTGGTTTTAATTTATATTTTTTTGTTATTTATTAGGAAAAATTTTCCACTTTATTATTTTTATTTTATTATAATATTTTTTGAATAGTTTTTAACACAAATCTGGTATTCTCGATTAAGATTTGAAAATGAATATATTTTCTCGTAAAAACACATTCGAGAATCCCATCCTCGTCGCCAATTAAATTTTATATTTAATTATAATAAAAAAAAAAACAATTTTACTTTTCTTTTTTGTTTTATTCAAATTTTATTTACTTATAATTTTGTTTTAAAATTTTTTAGCACTTAATTGTTAAAATTGACTGACAATCGCCAACAATGGGTGTTTTATACTATATTATCGCTGACTTTGCGTCTGCGATATTTTATTGGAATATTGGCTAATTCGTGAGAACGGAAGTTGAATTAGCCAATATTTGAATAATTGTTTTTTTTTTTTTAATAATTTTATGCGACAACAATTTATTTGATTTTTTTATGAAATATGATATTTACGTGAATTTGTAAATAATTGTTTTCACATAAAATTGCAAAAAGTATTTTTTTAATGAAAAAAAAATAGAATATGATATTCGCAACACGCGTAATAATTAATTAGGAATTTTTGAGAATTCTGTGTGAAAGTGAATTTATTTGAAATTTGATCGTTAAGAGAATTTATAAATAATTACCCTCACACAAAATTACCAAAAGAAAAATTTCATATAAAAAAAAATGTGTTTATACTTATAACATTTATGTTTTACAGTGATTTAATATATCTTAACATTTATGTTATAGTATACAGGCGTGTAGTAACTATAACTATTAATCTCAATCTTCTAGATATAAATAAAATCCAAGTTATAACATATACCAATACCTTACTAAGTAATTGATTTTTTATTTATAATAAAATAACCCCTGATTACGCTACAAGAATTAGTAAAACAACTAGAACAATTATTGACCATCTTGTTATTGATTTGATCAAATATACATATTACTTTACCATTACTAATACTCTTCTTTCTGATCATGAAATGTTACTCGTTAGCTTAAATCTTAAATCCAAAAAAGAAGAAAACATTCAAAATATGACGGTTTTAAATTACGATAAAATTAGTTTGGATCAGCTCCGGCTAGATCCTGATTCATATACTGAAATGGATCTTTTAGTTAATGATCTACAAGAACTTATAACTAAGAATACTAAAATTATTTCAAATAAAAACGGTAAAAAACTTGGATGACAACTGAAATATTAAATAAAATGAAAATTAGAGACTCTTATTACAAGTTTTCGCGTAAATACTTAAATAATAGCAGAATTTTAGAACTTTATAAGAAAACCAGATCCGAAATTAACAATCTGATTATACAAGCTAAAAAACTTTCTTTTCAAAAAATATTAATGACATTTCAAATGTCAGAAATGAATGGAACTTATATAATAAAGTAATGTACAATACAGATGCGTACAGATCCAAATCAGTTATCAAGTCTCTTGTGATAAATAATGAAAGCATTAGTAGTACATGCGCCCTGGTCAATAAAATGAATTCCTTTTTTGTAAACGTCACAGATGAAATTAATTTTTCATCTGCACCGATAAATTTTTCTTCAGTAAACACTGGAAGGATAATTCATAGCAACTTTTCTCTATATTCAACAAATGCAGAAGAAATTGAGCAGATAATTTTTAAACTTAAGATATCAGCTACTACAGGCTATGATCAAATTTCCACCAAATTTATCAAAGAATTTTCTGCCATATTTTCACCAGTACTAGCTAAACTAATAAATATTTCTTTTTAAAACTTAGGTTTCCCAAAATGTTTGAAAAAAGCAGTAGTACACCTATACACCATCAAATTATCGCCCTATTTCCGTTCTGAGTACACCGGTTAAACTACTTTTTAATTAATAACAATATTCTACACAATGAACCATATGTGTTTGAAAATAATTCGAACACAACAGCTGCGTGCCTTAGTTTGACAAATTTTATAAGTAATAACTTAGATAATGGCAACTATGTAGCGTGTGTAGTTTTAGATTTGCAAAAACCATTCAATTGTGTTGACCACAATATCTGTTGAAACTTGAAAACCTAGAATTTTCCTATAACGACTTAAATTGTTTTAAATCTTACCTAACCGAAACACAACAAAAAGTAAAAATAGGAAATCATACTAGTGATTATCTAAAGATTAAAGGTGTCCCACAGGGATCTATTTTGGGACCAGACCTATTTAAACTATGTATCGATGATATTACTCGTCTAGCTCTCAAAGGTTCCATCCAGCTATATGCTGATGATGCTGTAGTTAAATAGTTTTCTGCAACAGAAAGTGAATTAAGAAGGGATATTGAATGCGATCTTAAAATAATAGAAGCATGGCTTACACATCAGAAGTTAAGTTTAAATATAAAAAAGACCAAGATTCTATTATTAGGTAACAAATTGTACAGCTCTGAAAAGTTCTATTATAATTCCGAAATTATCTATACAGTAGAAAGCTTTGACTATTTAGGGCTAAGTATTAACAGAAAATTAAAATGGGCAGATCATATCCAACACCAAGTAAAGTATTACCATACGTATTTATTTTATATAGACTACGTAAGTTCTTATCGAACAGTGTCCTATTCGTCCTTTATTTTGGCACACATTACATATCTTAATCCTATATGGAGTGGTGCTAGTCAGCAATTATTACACCAATTAGATGTCATTCTTAAAAAAGCAATCAAAATTATTCATTTTTATCCTCCTAGAGATCCAACATGTTTATTATATTCGGATAGATATATAAGTTTCCAGAATATATGTAAAAGAGAGTTATATATAAAAGTGAAAAAGAAAGAATCGAGTTTAAGTCCATAAAAGTTTTAAACAATAACTTAACTAAAAAATACAAATAACTATCACAAAATTAATTTATCACATAATATATTATTAATTTTTTTTAACTTATTTTTGTTCAATTCAATCAACCAATATCACCAGTTATAATATATCAAAAAACACTTTTTACTATACATATATAATTTATTAAACAATTCTTCAAATTCTTTAGCTTTAATAACTTATTTTTGTCCAATTAATTCAATTAATCAATATCACCAGTTCTGATATAAGTATTATTAAACACTTTAAAAGGAGAAAAATTTTAAATTATTTGGAAGATTACATAACCTAAAAATAAATACCTGGATCTGGATGATAAATGCTGAGTTTATCTATTATGCTGTTCTCATCTCATCATTGCAAATATCATCATTTTATTTATTTTAATTTTAATTTTTTTTTTATTTTTGACTTATCATAATTTTCTTTTCTTAATAACTTAATTATTTTTCTTAATAATAAATTTGCACATTAAATTATTAAATAGTAATACTAAATTTTTTTTTTTTTTTTGTAAAATATTTAAATTGTTTCAACTTTTTCTGGCTAAAATAACTTTTTGCCTTTACTTAATTCATTTGTACAATAGTAAATTTTTTTTTTTTTTTGTAAACTTAACTTATTATTATCACTTAATTATTTTCACTTCAAATACAATTATTTTTTTCTTTTGTACATTTTTGATTTTTGATTTTTTTTTGTTTTTTGTTTTAATTTATTTTGTTTACTTGATTTTAAAAAAAAAGAACAATGTACAATATGTTTCTTTGTACTATAGACTTCCTTTTCTTTTGTAATAAAATAAAAATTTCATAATTCCTACAAAATGGAATTAGAAATAGATAAAAATAAATCTATTTCTCAATTAATTGCGGTTGTTGTCTCGGATAATTATTAGTGGTGAATATGTGAGGAGCATTGCTTGCATTTGATAAAGTATTAAAAACTGTCAATGGCAATAGATATTTTTCTATATTCACTATTCATTTTTTACGATTTTATCGAATTATGTTTTCGTTAGGTATAGTTCTTTCTTTTTTATTTTTTTTTGTTTTTTGAATTAACTTTTATTTAATCTATTATTTGTAGTATATTTTTGCTATATTAATTTAAAACTTAGGTACTGCAGATCGCCAACTTTTCTACTCATTTTTGCAATATTCGTGGGCTTGCATCAAACATTGCCATAGAGGCCCATTTAATTTCTGAAAGACTAGTATTATTAGCATTATGCGAAACTCAAGTCAGAGACGGCAATATTAATTTTAATATTAACGTTGATCTTTTTGCCAATGTCGTTAGTAATACAATAATGCTAGGTATGAAACTGTGTAAACCTAGTTCGTATAAATCGGCCAAATAAAACCAAGGCATGATTAAACGACATTTGCAAAAGGGCCATCCAAAATAAAGAGGAAATTTTCAAGCGGTACAAAGCTAATGCTTCGGAAGCATCGTGCAGGATAAAGTGGCCAGAAACCATTGCAAGAAAATTATCAATCAGCAAAAGTTTCTGCACAACCAAAGGTTGAAACAAAAAATCCTCTACCAGCCAAACTGCAATCGTTCCTTTTGGACATTTGAAAAAAATGTCAACCAGAACTTTTGTGCATCGTCATTCCTTCCGCTGATCGATAATAACGATTTTATTATTTCAGATTCGGTTGGAAAAGCAAACTTATTTGCAAAACTTTTTGCGTCAATTTCCACGCTTCCTACTACATCTCAACCTCTACTTACGACTCCTGAAGTTGATCATTCGTGTAGATTTGGAAAAATCTACTTCAGAACCCAAGCTGTAGCGAAAGTTCTGAAGAATCTAAACGATAGAAAGTCTACTGGTCCCGATGGAATCCCTGCGATGGTTCTGAAAAATATTGCTTTCTCTATTTCGAAACCGCTGCGCAACCTTTTTTACCTATCATTTTCGACTGGGATATATCCCAGTAAATGGAAAGCTGCTCATGTTTCACCAATTTCGATTATTTCCAAAGTTATGGAAACGATCATAAACCAAAAGCTAAGGAAATATCTCGATGATAATGGTATTTTGAATGATCGACAATATGGTTTTAGATGTAACCAATCCACTTGCGATCTTATGACATAACTTTGTGGAAAACTTAACCGTAGCATTCACTATTCTGGCGAATGTACTGTTGTTGCGCTTGATATTTTGAAAGCTGTTGATCGAGTTTGGCACGGTGCTCTTTTGAGCAAACGTCAACCTATAGGCCTTGGAATTACTTTCTGTAAATTAATTGAAGATTTTCTTTCGAATCGCTGTATTCGTGTTCTAGTCGACGGTTACACGTTCGACAAATTCTAAATAAATTCTGGCGTTCCACAAGGATCCATCCTTGCTCCAACTCTCTTTTTGATTTTTATCAACGGTCTCTTATCTACAACCTTCAATCCGATCCACAGTTTCGCCGACGACAGCAGTCTGGTGGCATCTTACGCATTTCCTAGGAAATCAGATGTCACAAACACCGCCGTCAATTCAGAACGGCTTACTATGTTCAGTACGGTCAACAATGATTTATCCATAATCGCTAGCTGGGGTGCTAACAACAGAGTGGAGTTTAACACCACCAAAACTCAATGTGGTCAGATCTCACTAAAAAAACGAATAGTAACTCTACTCTGAGGTTCCAGGATGAAATTGTGCAACAATCAGAGAACCTAAGCATTTTAGGCATGCAACTAATCAAAAAATGATATGGAATGATCATATTTTTGATATAGCAAAAAGTGCTGCTAAATGCTTAGGTTTCCTCTTTAGCAAGACAAATTTTTCATTCAAGGACTTGCTTAATATCTATAAGGCTTATATACGACCCAATATGGAGTACAATTCCCATATATGGGCTGCCGCCTCACTTACTTCATTGAATTACCTCGATAGAATTCAAAAATACGCCATTCGTTTTATTGGCGACTCCGTTGAGACTGCTTGTCTCACTTCTCTTGGCATTCGTCGTAATATTGGAGCCCTCTCCCTTTTTATAGATATTTTGTGGGTAATGACACTTGATCAATTGAGATAAAATCGCTGATGCCACCTCTCAAAACATTCCACCGCACCACTAGAGGGGCCTCAAGTGCTCATGCCTACTATGTGGAACTTCCTAAATGGTACTCTACTGGTTATAGCAATTCGTTTGTTGTCAGAACTGCAAAAATGTTGAGCCTATTACCATCCTCTGTGTTTCCAAAAGTTGACAATTTTTTGATTTACAATTTGCACAAATTCAAAACGAATCTTAACAAATTTATGACGCAATTACCTTCTCATTCTCCTTTATCCGCATTTTTGCCTTCCGTATCCCATACAATTTAGTCTCAACTACTTTTTAATACAAACGAACATATTCCTAGCTGGAGATTATCGAATAAAAAAAAAACAAGGTAGAAGGTAAACCAACCTTTTTTAAAAGCGCACATTTCCAAAACTCAATACAAATTGTTTAGAAGTGTAACTTTCTCAAAACTTTGAAAATTTCATGTAATAAGAAAAAATGTGAAAATAAGACATTTTTGAAACTTTGAGGGGCCGTAATTCCGGAATCCTACATAACTAAGAAAAGCCGTTAACACACGTAAAAATATAATATTGAACCTTTAATTTTCATGTCTTGCCGAAGAAAAATTTGTACAGGTGCCTAAGTTACAGATGTCTAAAAATAGCAAATTTTCAATTTTTGAGGCGTAATAACTCTTAAAGAAGGAGCGCTACCAAAAAATTTTCTGAGAAAACTTAAACTAATTGAAAAAGTTCTTTCTTGTCTCAAAATTTCAGATTAATATCTAAAGGCGTGCCGGAGTTATGAAAAAAGAAATTTCATGCAAAATGTGGTTTTCACATAACGGTAAATTTAAATAGTAAATTACAAAATATTACATAATTTTGATATTGTTTTATATAGATAATAACATTTTCGATCTTCTGGCGGTTTTAGATTGCGCAGAGTCTGAGATATATACATCTGAAAATGGGGCTTTTTCGCAATTTTGAAGAGCTGCAACTTTGGAACCCTTTACAACTAAAATAAACCTTTAAGACATGTAAAAATATATTACTGTAGCTTTAATTTTTATATCTTGCAGAAGTAAAATGTGTACAGGTTCCTAAGTTACAGGTGTTTAAAAATAGCAAATTTTCAATTTTTGAGCGCTAATAGCTCATAAACAGGGGGTGGTCCAAAAAAAATTTCTGAGCAAACTTATACTAATTCTAAAAGTTCTTTCTTGCCTCAAAATTTCATTCAATGACACCTACCTAGGGTTAAAATTTGTTTTCTCTATCTTTAACGGTGTAGAAGTTTTGTAAGCAGACGGACGGACAGAGTGAAATTAATAAGCACATTTTTTCAAAATTTTTTTGGAAATGTGCTAAAAATATATAACAGCATTTAAAATAATAAATGATAAAATCATGCATTACTTCATTTTAAACAGAATGATTAATATTCATATGCATAACACGCGAAACAAATCTAATTTCTACCTTACATTGTTTAAAACTAACCAACAAAATAATTTTTTTTTTTCTTTTAATCTTTAAAATGAATGTATAATGAATATAATTTAAGTAATGAATGAATGAATTATAATTGAATATAACTAGAATGAATAAAGCAAAAACAGAAGTCAAAGTGTGAAAGCAAAAAGACGTAATTTTTAGGCGCTCCTTAAAATAAAAATTAAAAAAATTTTGTAAAAATTTTTACGATACAAACTGCGTCAATATCTCAGAGGAATTTTTTAATATAATAAAATCCGGCAGAGTATCATGGAAGTGTTCTGCTAGTAATTTCAAAGAAGTATTTAGTAATAAATCAGTTGTTATAGCTGACGATTGCTCGGGTTTAGAACATGAAATTTCCAAAGGTACCCAAGGAGGATTAAGGATTGGATTTTGAAAGTGAAATTGCTAATTATAGTGCAATTGATGAATTATCATCTTTTGAATTTAGCAATTGCACTAATGAAAAAATGGCGCAATACATAAAAACGATGGGGCCAGTAGTAATGGACATTCATAAATCGCAGAAATGCTTTCATTCTCGAATGGATGATATGGTGCAGCAGAATAAAATTTTCCAAAAGGAAAACATTTATTTAAAAAAACGCCTGGAAGAACTTGAAAACAAATCAAATCTTATGGAGCAAAAAATTAATCAAATTGAATTTAAATTAGATGAGGCGCAACAGCTAAAAAACAGAAACAACATTGTACTTGCTGGTCCACCATCAAATGTTGACAATTGTAAGGATGTTGTTTTGAAAATAGCAAAAAAAATGAATGCGAATATAGGGGATAAGGATATATTGAAAGTTTCACCAATAACACAAAAAAATAGAAGAACACCAACAGAACAACACAGAAGAACACCAACACTTTATACATGATTGAATTAGCTTCTGAGAAGATCAAAACTAAATTAATGTCAAAAAAAAAACATATAAGCATCTCTTCACTGCTTAAATAGAAATAAAATCCGATGTTAACAAGGAGCTCTTTTTTCGGCATCATTTATCGCCACTACAATCCAAATTATATTACAGCGCAAAACAAATTAAGTTATCAAAGAATTGTGAGTTTCTATGGATCAAAAACAACAACATCTTCCTTCGGCAGAACAAAACCAGCAAGGTATTTAACATTTCATCTTTCAATGACATTAATTTTATTAAAAATAGGCTTAACCTTGATTAAAAATATACTAACATTTTTTATTTTTGAATTAGTCTTTATTTGTTACTTTATGTTGAATAATTTTTATCACAATATTTTTTGGAATAATTTTTTAAGAACTTTTATATTTGTAACATATTTTTTATTTGTGAATGCATTCTTGGAAATTAAATATGATATTATTAATTTATTATTTATACTCTACTATTACATAGCATTCTACTTTCCCATTCCACATAACCTCAAATTATCATTATTTTTATCTTCTGTATCAAACTACAAAATTTATTTTTTTATTACAACAATTTTTCTTGGCAACTTACTTTTAAAAAACAATATAACATTTGAATTAACAAGAGCAATACTTAAAACTATATTGTATTTCCCTACTGAATTGATTTTATTGATTTTTTTAATAAACATTCATCACATTGGAAACAAAATTAAACTTAATTTCAAACAATTTTTTTTATCATTAATTTTTTGTAATTTAAAGTATTATAATTTTCTTTATAAAATAAAACTTAATCTTAAAAATACTATTAAAATTAATTTCAAACAATTTTTTTTATCATTAATCTTTTCTAATTTTTTGAACTTATAAAAACTTATTTTTTTTATTTTTTATTTTTTATCACACCACATTTCACTTACATAAAGATTACTGATATCTGCTTTGAAATAAGACAGCTGATCCAATTTAATTCAATTCCACCTGATTCCACTGAACACGATATATTATTATTTTTTAAATTATATAATGGTTCATGTCTCAGCTAAATTAAATTTCTGTGACGGTAATTATTTAATGATTAGTGAATTAATATTTCAAACTACTATTCAAGAAAAATGGATCATATTATGCAAGTGATATTTTTAAATAATTTTGTTTTTAATATATGTGCATACTTTAGGAGTAGAAACTTTGGTTTTTTCATGGTAATTAATTTTAAGCCAACTAAAAATAACTTATTGCATACAAAATATTCCTTTCTCATTTTCAAATGATGATTAATACAGATGTTCGCATAAGCTTAAACGATAATTAAAATGTAAACTACTTTACAGAGATAGATAATGTAAACTTATGTATAATATACAAGAATAATTTTAACATAATATATCTCAATATTCAGAGTTTGCGGAACAAATTAAGTAACTTAAAGATACTTGTACATTCTTATAAGATCGAAAAACTGACAGAAATTTGGTTACGCGAAAATGAAAATAAATTTTTTAAAATTCCCGGCTATGCGCTTTATTTTTCTAATAGAGAAACTTCATATGGGTGTGCAGGTATATACATAAGAGAAAATATAAGTAGCACTTTAATAAAAAAAGGAGCAATTTAACAAATGAAGTTTTCTCGTCATAAAACTATTAGCACAAGGGATAAATATAATGTAGATCCCACGAAACACATATTGCTGACTTTACGAGTAAACTTGATGAATACACTATCAAGTTTAAGAACTCCTTCATATTAAGGGATTTTAATATAAATTTGTTAGACAAAGATATCAGGGACGTAAGAAACTATAACAACATCCTTCTTAGCAATGGATACCTTATTTATAACAAATTGTCGTTAAAATATGCTACCAGAATTGGTATAACTACAAAATCTATAATTGATCACTTCATAACTGACGTAGTAAAAAACCATTACGATTTCTATACTCTTAATACCTTAAAAATGGTAACAGAAACTTCCTCTCATTTTAAAACAATATTACAATATGATAGCGTGAAAAGAGATAAAATTTGGGGTGATCTAAATTCCTATATTGATTTCAATAATATTGTTAAAGATCTCAGTCTCCTAATAAAAAACAATATAAAAATCGTTGATAATAATAAAAAACAAAATAAAAAAAAAAAAGAATGGATAACTGATGAGATTTTAGAAAAGATGAGAATTCGTGATTCGTACTTTAAGTTCAAAAAAAAATATACAAATGACCCACATGTAGCACAATTATATGAAAATAGCAAAAAAGAAGTAAGATACTTAGTTACTCAAGCGAAAATTAAATTCTGTTCAGAGCAAATTCAAAGAAACAATTCCAACAACAGCACACAAAAGTTATGGCTATTATATAAGAGAATAATGCTTAATAAAAATGGGTTAAATTCGAAGCAAGGTATTAAAATTCTTCAAGACGAAAACCGAACTTACAGTACGGAATGTGAAATTGCCGAATGTATGAATGACTTTTTCATCAATGTAACAAACGAGCTCAGTTGTCCGTCCGATCCAATAGATTATGAGTACATGAACAATTTCACTAGCACAATTTTTACTCCTTTTCATTTAACCGCAACAAACACAGACGAAATTAAGCTGGCGATTAACTCTTTAAAAGCCGGAGTGGCAACAGGTCACGATAACATTTCTTCGAAATTTATAAAAAATTTCTCGGAGAATCTCACTCCTATTTTAGTAAAATTCATAAATACATCTTTTGCAAATTACACTTTCCCTGAAGTTCTCAAAACTTCTATAGTTACACCGATTTTTAAAAGTGGTAATTCCACAAATCAAATGAATTATAGGCCAATTTCTGTCTTAAGTGCATTTTCAAAAATCTTCGAAATTGTTATCAAACAACGGCTTAACAATTTTATGTTTAACAACAATATATTAAATGAGGAACAATATGGATTTGAAAAAAATTCCAATACTACAGCTGCCTGCTTAAGTTCAACACATTTCATATCGATAAATATTGATGAAGATAAATATGCAGCGTGTTAGACTGAAGATTATCACAAGTATAAAAGATTTTAAAAAAGAAATAAAAAGTATATGTTGGAATAAAGATACCAACAAAATGTAAGTTAATGAAAATAAAAACGAGGAAGAATACAGTTGTAAACTCTTAGATACCCGTACGAACCGTTAGTATGTTCACAGCCTGTCACTCTGCTTACAATATTATTTTTTTAATATTTTAGTATTTTAAAATAATTTGGGTGAATTTTATAATTTCTAGAACTATGGGTTGTACATATATTCAAACTATATGTTTATATGTACATTCTTCAAAAGCAGATTCTAACCTTCCACATAACGATTATCAATCCAAAACTTTTTCAAATATTCTATAGTACCATTTAATACTAAGCGGTAAATGTATATTAAATTTACTTAGAACAAAATAATAAATATAATTTTAAATATTATATTATATTATATTTAAATATTCCATTGACAGAATAATTTCTTATAAGTACAATAAAAAACATATATGTATGTAAATACGGCGCTATATACATAATATACATCTATACTCTTATCATTCATTCATCAGTGACATATACGATATGTAAATAAACATGATATTATATAAGTATGTATATATATCAATATCATATAAATAAAAATTCTTCAAGCAACCGTTATGTTGTTTATTTATTTACATTTTTTTGTACTACGCATTATATCCTCAACAATTTCAAATTATCGAGTAAAACAAATGCAAACGAGGAAGAATACAGTTGCCTTTGTCAACTCTTAGATACCCGTACGAACCGTTAGTATGTTGACAGCCTGTCACTCTGCTTACAATATTATTATACCCTACACCTAAAGTATAGGGTATATTAACTTTGGTATGGTGTTTGTAACCACCAAAAGGAAGCGAGTTAGGTATAGACATGTATATATATTCTGAATCAGGATCACCGCCGGAGTCGATTTAGCGATGTCCGTCCGTCCGTCCGTACGCACGATAACTCAAAAAATAATGATGCTATCTTGATGAAATTTATGTAGTAGGTTACTAATTACGAAAGAAAGGCTAAGTTCGAATCTGGACAAAATCCGTCCATGGGTTCGGATTCTGGAAGCTTCCGAATGATTCCGGAGCAAACGAGATTATCTCCAAAAGCAACAAAGATAGAACCTACAAATTTTGTACAATGATGTTTCTTCCCGTTCGATTTATGTCTCTGAAATTTAAGAGGATTTGTTCCTTGGGTTCGGATTTTGAAAGCTTCCGAACGAGCCTCAGAGCAAATGATATTATCTCCAAATGCAACAAAGATATAACCTTTAAATTAGGCAGAATGGTGTTCCTTCATGTTTGATTTATGTTTCTGAAATTTGTGAGGATTTGGTCCATGGGTTCAAATCTTGGAATCTTCCGGACGAGCCCCAGAGCAAACGAGTATATCTCCACAACCAACAAAGATAGAACTTTTATTTTTAGTACAAAGGTGTTCTGTTATGTTTTCTTTTCTGTAAAATTGGAAACTGACATTTGAAAGAATTTGAACCATGGGTTCGTATTTTGGAAACTTCCGGACGAGCACAAGAGCAACGAGTATATCTCCAAAACCAACAAAAGTAGAACCTTTAAATTTAGTAGAATGGTGTTCTGGCAAGTTTTCTTTATGTTCCTGAGATGGATTCGATGAATTGGAGTGGCAATTCGGGTAGCTGACATAAACCTCCCAAGGACTACCAATCTTCGAAAATAATTAAGATAGAAACTTAAAATTTTATACAAGGGTGTCAAGCATATCCCAAGCGGATGCCTCTTTTACGTTCTTGAAATTCGAGTTGAATAAGACAGAAAAGGGAAGAAGTTCAAGCAGCTGCCAAAAACACTTATGATTTTTAATTTAATTCGAATTATTCAGGTGTAGGGTATTAATAAGTCGGTTGCATCGACTTACTGTTACATTTACTTGTTTTTTTAATATTTTAGTATTTTAAAATAATTTAAGTGAATTTTATAATTTCTAGAACTATGGGTTGTACATATATTCAAACTATATGTTTATATGTACATTCTTCAAAAGCAGATTCTAACCTTCCACATAACGATTATCAATCCAAAACTTTTTCAAATATTCTATAGTACCATTTAATACTAAGCGGTAAATGTATATTAAATTTACTTAGTACAAAAAAGTAAATATAATTTTAAATATTATATTATATTATATTTAAATATTCCATTGACAGAATAATTTCTTATAAGTACAATAAAAAACATATATGTATGTAAATACGGCGCTATATACATAATATACATCTATACTCTTATCATTCATTCATCAGTGACATATACGATATGTAAATAAACATGATATTATATAAGTATGTATATATATCAATATCATATAAATAAAAATTCTTCAAGCAACCGTTATGTTGTTTATTTATTTACATTTTTTTGTACTACGCATTATATCCTCAACAATTTCAAATTATCGAGTAAAACAAATGCAAACGAGGAAGAATACAGTTGCCTTTGTCAACTCTTAGATACCCGTACGAACCGTTAGTATGTTGACAGCCTGTCACTCTGCTTACAATATTATTATACCCTACACCTAAAGTATAGGGTATATTAACTTTGGTATGGTGTTTGTAACCACCAAAAGGAAGCGAGTTAGGTATAGACATGTATATATATTCTGAATCAGGATCACCGCCGGAGTCGATTTAGCGATGTCCGTCCGTCCGTCCGTACGCACGATAACTCAAAAAATAATGATGCTATCTTGATGAAATTTATGTAGTAGGTTACTAATTACGAAAGAAAGGCTAAGTTCGAATCTGGACAAAATCCGTCCATGGGTTCGGATTCTGGAAGCTTCCGAATGATTCCGGAGCAAACGAGATTATCTCCAAAAGCAACAAAGATAGAACCTACAAATTTTGTACAATGATGTTTCTTCCCGTTCGATTTATGTCTCTGAAATTTAAGAGGATTTGTTCCTTGGGTTCGGATTTTGAAAGCTTCCGAACGAGCCTCAGAGCAAATGATATTATCTCCAAATGCAACAAAGATATAACCTTTAAATTAGGCAGAATGGTGTTCCTTCATGTTTGATTTATGTTTCTGAAATTTGTGAGGATTTGGTCCATGGGTTCAAATCTTGGAATCTTCCGGACGAGCCCCAGAGCAAACGAGTATATCTCCACAACCAACAAAGATAGAACTTTTATTTTTAGTACAAAGGTGTTCTGTTATGTTTTCTTTTCTGTAAAATTGGAAACTGACATTTGAAAGAATTTGAACCATGGGTTCGTATTTTGGAAACTTCCGGACGAGCACAAGAGCAACGAGTATATCTCCAAAACCAACAAAAGTAGAACCTTTAAATTTAGTAGAATGGTGTTCTGGCAAGTTTTCTTTATGTTCCTGAGATGGATTCGATGAATTGGAGTGGCAATTCGGGTAGCTGACATAAACCTCCCAAGGACTACCAATCTTCGAAAATAATTAAGATAGAAACTTAAAATTTTATACAAGGGTGTCAAGCATATCCCAAGCGGATGCCTCTTTTACGTTCTTGAAATTCGAGTTGAATAAGACAGAAAAGGGAAGAAGTTCAAGCAGCTGCCAAAAACACTTATGATTTTTAATTTAATTCGAATTATTCAGGTGTAGGGTATTAATAAGTCGGTTGCATCGACTTACTGTTACATTTACTTGTTTTTTTAATATTTTAGTATTTTAAAATAATTTAAGTGAATTTTATAATTTCTAGAACTATGGGTTGTACATATATTCAAACTATATGTTTATATGTACATTCTTCAAAAGCAGATTCTAACCTTCCACATAACGATTATCAATCCAAAACTTTTTCAAATATTCTATAGTACCATTTAATACTAAGCGGTAAATGTATATTAAATTTACTTAGTACAAAAAAGTAAATATAATTTTAAATATTATATTATATTATATTTAAATATTCCATTGACAGAATAATTTCTTATAAGTACAATAAAATACATATATGTATGTAAATACGGCGCTATATAATATACATATATACTCTTATCATTCATTCACTAGTGACATATACGATATGTAAATAAACATGATATTATATAAGTATGTATGTATAACAATATCATATAAATAAAAATTCTTCAAGCAACCGTTATGTTGTTTATTTATTTACAGTTTTTTGTACTACGCATTATATCCTCAACAATTTCAAATTATCGAGTAAAACAATATGCAAAAAAAAGTGAAAGAAATTTGTTAGAAAATTTGAAAAAATCAAGTAACACTTTCGTCAATTATAAAGTAACCCTATATTATTAAAAAAAGTTGTTAACAGAAATAAAAGTATAATGTTGAAGCTTTAATTTTTGTGTTTTACTTCAAAAAAATTTTAACAGGTGTTCAAGTTACAGGTGTTTAAAAATAGAAAATTTTCAGTTTTTGACCCCTTACAACTCCTAAACGGGAAGTGATACAAAAAAAATTTCTGAAATTACTCATACTTATTTTCAAAGATCTAACTTCTGTCAAAATTTCAAGTTTCCAACTTAAAGCGTTTAGAAGATAGAAGGGTTAAAGGATTTTGCAAAATTTGAGTTTCGCATAACGGTAAATTAAGACACCGTATGCCACAAATATGTATTTATTGTATATATACTTTTAAAGCTAATAAAAGTAATAATCGTTTGTCGTTTTCAAAATGAAGATTTACTTTATACAACTTGTGCTATAACAATTTAAATATAGAGCTTTTTTGAACCTTTGGGGAGCTGTAGCTCCGTAACGGGTGGGGCTACAAAAAAAAGTTATTCAAAATAAAATTAATATTTTTGTGACATCTATCAGCGGTTAAAATTTCATAGCTCTATTTCAAAAAAAATGTGGGGATCTAAAAGTTAGGTGTTCGAGAGCTACCCTAAGTTTTGGTCCAAACTCAACCAATAAAAATAGGGAACCTACAAATTACTCCTAGAATATTTTGTGTAAATTTCAAGATTCTAGCTTTCTTAGTTTTTGAGTTAGCGTGCTGACGGACGGACGGACGGACGTGGCTCAAAAGTCTTAGAATTTTTTTCTGATCCGATCCATACCTTTGAAGGTATATCTAGCTCGCTTATTTCGAGGTGTTACAAACGGAGAAGTAATGTTATTATACCCGATCCTATCGTACGGGTATAAAAATTTGTTGAAGAAATTTGTTAGAAAATTTGAAAAAATCAAGTAATACTTTCGTCAATTATAAAGTAACCCTACATTATTAAAAACAGTTGTTAACAGAAATAGGAGTATAATGTTGAAGCTTTAATTTTTGTGTATTACTTCAAAAAAATTTTAACAAGTGTTCAAGTTACAAGTGTTTAAAAATAAGAAATTTTCAGTTTTTGACCCCTTACAGCTCCTAAACGGGGGGTGATACAAAACAAATTTCTGAAATGATTCATACTTATTGTCAAAGATCTAACTTCTGTCAAAATTTCAAGTTTCCAACTTAAACCGTTTCGAAGATAGAAGGGTTAAAGTATTTTTCAAAATTTGAGTTTCGCATAACGGTAAATTAAGACACGGTATGCCACAAATAAATATTTATTGTATATATACTTTTAAAGCTAATAACAGTAGTAATCGTTTGACGTTTTCAGAATGAAGATATACCTTATACAACTTGTGCTATAACAATTTAAATATAGGCTTTTTTGAACCTTTGGGGAGCTTAAATATAGGCTTTTTTGAACCTTTGGGGAGCTGTAATCAAAAAGTTAGGTGTTCGAGAGCTACTCTAAGTTTTGGTCCAAACTCATCCAAAAAAAATAGGGAACCTACAAATTACTCCTAGAAGATTTTGTGTAAATTTCAAGATTGTAGCTTTCTTAGTTTTTGAGTTAGCGTGCTGACGGAGGGACGGACGGACGCACATGGCTCAAACGTCTTAGAATTTTTTTCTGATCCGATCCATACGTTTGAAGGTATATCTAGCTCGCTTTTTTCGAGGTGTTACAAACGGAGGAGTAATTTTATTACACCCGATCCTATCGTACGGGTATAAACAGGTGTTTAATTTCACTCTAAATATTATTCTAAAAAACATTTTAAAATACAGACATTTTTATACATTTAATGTAGGTTACATTATTGATAACGCAGCAATTTTTACATTACTTTTATTAAAAATTATAAGTGTATTACATTATTATTAATAATGATAAACAATGAATGGATTTAGTATTGTGCAATGATTAAAAGGTGATTAAATTAACATATTTGATTGGAGCATTAAACTTTATTTAAGGTTTCAAATTTAATTTAATTTTTTGTTATTTAATAAAAGTTAGAGCATTAAACTTTATTTAATTATTAATATTAGATTTTTTGTAAGTAGAATAATTTTAATATTGATGACTGTTCACTTGTATAGTAATAGTCTTAAAGTAAGTTAAGCCAAACACATATTGCAGTAAATTGTAATATTAAACAAAATTAATTAAAGAAGAAAAGAACTCTGACGCTTAATGAAAATAAAAATAATAAAAAAAAATTTAATTTAAAAATTTAATTTAATTTAATTAAAAAATTTAAAAAAATTTAAAGTAAATAAAAATACAGAAAGCCAGACAGCTACGGCTAAGGCTAATTTAATAAATAAATTATAATATTGTATAATTTATATAATATTTGATTATTTGTATCAAATCGTATAATTTTTAGTAATTTAAGTTTGAATAAAGAAAAAAAAAACTTATTTTTAAATCTAAAAAAAATCTGATCAAAATAATAATTGCTTTTATAAATGCCTAAAACTATATAATGAATTACCCAATGAGGTTAAAGAAATTGATTCCCTAGGAATTTTTAAGAAGGAATTAAAAAAAAATTATTTTGAATAATAGTATATAAACAACAAAAGAAAAATAAAGAATTTGAATTATGAAAAGAAATTGTTTAATTTAATTAATAATAGAAAATAACATATTTAAATTAAGAATTAAGATCAAAAAAAAAATTTAACTTTAATACAAAACATGTTTTCATGTATATATTATGTTGAAAAATGAATTTTATAATGTCTTCAAAATAATTAAAAATCAATAACGAGATCAGACAGCTTGTGTGCTACGATCTCATTAAATACCAGCTTTTAATTTAGTTTTAAGTAATTCAAAACAAGAAATTTTTAGTATTAATATATGTATTACTTTTTCAACTTACTTATAATATAAATTTGAAATAAAGAAAAAAAAAACACTGCACAATAAGCGACAATTTTGAAATGTATTCCAAGCAGGTAAACTCTTAGCTTTTTTAACGAGTAAACTACCGTTAATGTTTCTTGAAACTGCAATACAACTCTTCGGCTGCTGAACTTTTCCTTGAATAATAGTATACTGGTTGAAACTGGTTGAAGTCGTTTTTTTGTAGGAGGACGACTACAAACCCGTGCTTAGATGCATCTGTGTGCAACTCTGTTGCTGCATTTTCTCTGTGTAATGATAATAATAAATTTATGTGGCAGAGAAATGCATTAAAAAAAAAAAAAAAAATGCTAATACTGGGTGATTTATTAGAGATTTCTTTAATTATTCAAATGCTTCCGTTTCTTTTGCTCTTTTTGAAATTAAATTATCGAATTAAGGAATATAATTAAACTTTTACCGACCGTATACAATTATATATAAGGAAGGTATTGTTTTCATACTAAAAATTTGTACCCGAAATTTTGACAAAATATGTAGTGCATATCGGTGCATTCGGTGCGTAGAAGGCTATAAATTAGTATTGTGTGTTATTATTAATAGTGTGTATTATTATTAATAGAAGTGATGCGTGTGTGTGTGTGGTTATATGGGCACGTGTACAGCCTAAACAACTGAGGGGAATTTTTTGAAATTTCATATTTAAGATTTTTATGTAATTATCTCGGATTCGGATTGATAAGCTTTTGGAGCAAATCGGACAACCGGTAGTAGTAGTTTACAAGTGTCATTTTTAAGTTTTTTAAGAATATTTCGTAACAGAAAAATATTATGAGAAAAATTATTAAAAAAAAATTGTTACACAAGTAAAGAGCAACAACTTTGCCATAGAACATTTTTTGATCCGATTAACTTTAACTTTTATTTAATTAAAATAAGTCTAAATTTCATACATATTAAAACACGCCATAAGAATTTATATGAACAAATTTTTTTTTTATACCTCTAGAAACTTATATAATATGGATACATATTATTCTTTTGTGAATGACGCAAAATTTAAATTTTTTGATAGCAGATTCAATATTAATGTTATGTTTATTTTGTATTTGTTTACAGTTTTTATTATTTTTTACTTCTAATATTTTTGAATGAAAAAAAAAATTATGTAGATGTACATACATATTATATAGGCATGGATATTTAAACTGTACATAATATGTTTTTACGATTAATTCATTGGTTATTATGGTTATTGAATAAAAAAAAGAAGTTAAATTATTAGAAGTTATTTTGCTTTGATATAAATTATTATGAAAAAAATCTATGAATTTAGGCTTTATGCTCTTCTTATAATAGCGGTCGGTCCTGTGGTGGAGATAGCTGATTTTTTTTAGTGCATTTTTTTGCCACATAGATGTAATTAGAAACCTTTCCTTTTCATGCGTGGCTATACATGTCGTAAGGGTGAATTTCTCACACTCCCTCGGTTTTTACAGCGTATTTTATGCGCTCTTACCCATTAGACCACCGGAGATTCAGTAAACTTAAAGAAGAAAAAAAGGTTAAAGAGAAAAAGAAGGGTAAAAGAAAAAGAGAATTTAAAAGAATAAAAGAAGATAACAAAAGACGAAGAAAAGCTGATATTACAAGATAGATATAAACAAGTAAAAAAAAAAATTTATTATATATGTTTGTTTTCTATTTAACATAATAACGACAGATTTCAGATTATCATAAAGTACGTCTGTACTGTACAATTGTTTTTTAAACAAGAGAAGGAAACATTCAATATAAAATATAAATAGCTTGAGTGAAATGTATCATATGTCAGTTATTAACTTATCGATAATGATCGACGAATGACGTTCCCATATATATATAACAAATCCACCCTTACAACGGAATATTAATTGTTGGTAGAAATGCCCATGTCTGCAATACATTTTTCTAATTTTGTGAAATTTTAACCTTTGGTTAAAATATCTGCAGGCATGTGAGTAGTTTTCATGAATTTGATATGTATGATCTTTTTTGATAGAGTTTCTCTAATAAAGTGATGACGTATATTAAAGTGTTGGTTTCTATTATTAATTACATTATTAGTTGCCATGAAATGTGCACTCTTATTATTGGTTAATTACTGGTTCAATTTCAATTTTTCTGATTTTGCTTTTGCAACTGGTGCGTAAGTTTCGCTAAAATTTATACCTTCTATTTGAGAATAACCTTTTGCGATAAGTCTTTCTTTTCTGTTTATTACCTTGTTATTTATATCTGTTTTTTTTTTTTTGTGAAAACCCACCTGCACTCTATTGGTTTTATGTCGGTCGATCTATTTATAATGTCCCATGTATCATTTTTATACCCGTACGATAGGATCGGGTATAATAAAATTACTCCTCCGTTTGTAACACCTCGAAATAAGCGAGCTAGATATACCTTCAAAGGTATGGATCGGATCAGAAAAAAATTCTAAGACTTTTGAGCCATGTCCGTCCGTCCGTCCGTCCGTCCGTCCGTCAGCACGCTAACTCAAAAACTAAGAAAGCTAGAATCTTGAAATTTACACAAAATATTTTGGGAGTAATTTGTAGGTTCCCTATTTTTTTTGGTTGAGTTTGGACCAAGCCTTAGGGTAGCTCTCGAACACCTAACTTTTAGATCCCCACATTTTTTTTGCAATAGAGCTATGAAATTTTAACTACTGATAGATCTCACAAAAATATTAATTTTATTTTTAATAACTTTTTTTTGTAGCCCCACCCGTTACGGAGCTACAGCTCCCCAAAGGTTCAAAAAAGCTCTATATTTAAATTGTTATAGCACAAGTTGTATAAGGTATATCTTCATTTTGAAAACGCCAAACGATTACTACTTTCATTAGCTTTAAAAATATATATACAATAAATATATATTTGTGGCATACGGTGTCTTAATTTACCGTTATGCGAAACTCAAATTTTGCAAAATTCTTTAACCCTTCTATCTTCTAAACGGTTAAAGTTGGAAACTTGAAATTTTGACAGAAGTTAGATCTTTGAAAATTAGTATGAGTCATTTCAGAAATTTTTTTTGTATCACTCCCCGTTTAGGAGCTGTAAGGGGTCAAAAACTGAAAATTTCCTATTTTTAAACACCTGTAACTTGAACACCTGTTAAAATTTTTTTAAAGTAATACACAAAAATTAAAGCTTTAACATTATACTCTTATTTCTGTTAACAACTTTTTTTAATAATATAGGGTTACTTTATAATTGACGAAAGTGTTACTTGATTTTTTCAAATTTTCTAACAAATTTCTTTAACGAATTTTTTCCATTTTGTTTTACTCGATAATTTGAAATTGTTGAGGATATAATGCGTAGTACAAAAAAATGTAATTAAATAAACAACATAACGGTTGCTTGAAGAATTTTTATTTATATGATATTGATATATATACATACTTATATAATATCATGTTTATTTACATATCGTATATGTCACTAGGGAATGAATGATAAGAATATAGATGTATATTATATAGCGCCGTATTTACATACATATATGTATTTTATTGTACTTATAAGAAATTATTCTGTCAATGGAATATTTAAATATAATATAATATAATATTTAAAATTATATTTACTATTTTGTACTAAGTAAATTTAATATACATTTACCGCTTAGTATTAAATGGTACTATAGAATATTTGAAAAAGTTTTGGATTGATAATCGTTATGTTAAAATCTGCTTTTAAAGAATGTATAAACATATAGTTTGAATATATGTACAACCCATAATTCTAGAAATTATAAAATTCACCCAAATTATTTTAAAATACTAAAATATTAAAAAAATAATATTGTAAGCAAAGTGACAGGCTGTGAACATAGTAACGGTTCGTACGGGTATCTAAGAGTTGACAAAGTCAACTGTATTCTTCCTCGTTCTTATAACTATTTAATTCGCATTTTATAACTTCTTCCCATTCATTTTTATGTTCACAATTTTGAATATCAACTATATTTTCAGGAAGATTTTGGAGAATTAGAGAGATTCTTTCATCTGCAGTTTCAAAATTAAGCTTTTGGTCTTCTTCATTTTCAGAATTTATTATTTCATCTTCAGAACTATAACTAGTATATTTACTACAATAATTTTTTCTTGGCATACCTTTTTTACCCGTCTTCCACAATCTAGAACGGTCTTTTCCTCTTTTAGTTTGTTTCTCATCTTTTTCTGTAATACATTTGTTATTTTTTTGAATGTTAGCAGCATATATCCCGGCAGTCATGGGAGAAAATCATGTCATATCGCACCACCCACTGACCTACATTTTTGATTGATGGGTTTAATCTAGGTTATTCTTGGTTAGTAGTTCAAAAACTAGTTTTGATTGTTTTGGTTTGGGTTGTAAGATAGGTTGAAAGTGTGGTTGATAGGTTGCAAGGTTTATGAACTGAAGAATGTGGTTTTATGTAGGATATTCTTGGTTATTAGTTTAAACACTTGTTTCGATTGTTTTGGTTTAGCTTTCAAGTTAGGGTATAAGTGTGGGTTAACTTATAAATTCCAAGTGGCTGTATAGTAGGAAATGAAGGTTTTCGGTACTCTGTAAGTTTTTAGGCTAGGTTAATGAACTGAACAAGTTTAGAATATTTAGATTTTTCAATAAATTCATCGGTAGTTTGTAATAGGGTATCATACAAATAGAAAGAAGAATTTTTTCAAGTCAAATCAAGTTGTTTTTATTGCGCAAATTCATATGCTTAATAAAATATATGTACATAGGTGAAAGAAGATATAAAACAAACGAAAACAGAAAAATATTCATATGTTGATAACAAGTACATATGAATATTTTTCTGTTTTCGTTTGTTCTAAAATAATAAAAATAAAAACGAAAACGTAATTATAAGAAGACTTGTAGTTCATATTTAATTCTTAAAAGTTGTTATTATAGTTTTAAAGTTGCAAAATCAAAAATAAGAAAAATATCATACAAATAGTAAGAAAAGAATTTTTTTAAGCCAAATAAATTTTTTGTTTCATTGAGCAAATTCGTAGGCTTAATAATATATTATAGGTAAAACGAAATATAAAAGAAACGAAAAAAGAACTTGATTTTATTATTGGGTAAGAAAAATATTTATAGATACTTTATAATATTAAGATGTAAAATTATAAAAAGAAAAAACTAAAATTTGTTGAAGGTACTACATAAAACATATAAAGTACATATGAAAAATGTTTTGAATTCTTTTAATTTCTGTTTACCTGGTGTAAAATAAATTGTAAAAACTAGTTCGACTCTTTTAAACACCTAATTGAGGTACCTAATAGAAAACATAAAATTATAAAAATAAAACAGGTGGTGTTATATATCTAAAAATTTATTTAACTAAAAAAGCTTTTACAATTTTGCGATGATCAGATGTTAAGATTCTAGAAATAGTGAAACAAACGTTTTCTATACGTTTTTGAAATCTACTTCTATCACGGGGAACGACCTTTACGTGCTGATCTGTAAGTGAAGTCCCACACATGTATAAAGTGAATACTTTGTTTTATGTTGAAGTGAGCTTTTTTAGTTTTGTTATTTAAATTCATATCGTGCAAGTATGAAAATTGAAGATTTTAATTCAAATTTTTTTTTTTTAAAGATACTTGTACACATTACAACATTTTTAACAGCATGTATAAAACTGTTGTTTAATAAGTGTATAGCACATGCTGATTTATAATTATCAATCTTTTGTAGTGAAGGTAAATCTCTGGTTATATCTTCTATTTTACTACTGTCAATGTACTTTTCGAGGAAAAGTTTTCTGTGTTCTCCTTTGACATAAATTTTTGACAATCCTTTGAGTCCCTAAAGTAAAGGGTATATTAACTTTGGTATGGAGTTTCTAACCACCAAAAGAAAGCGAGTTAGATATGGACATGTATATATATTCCGAATCAGGATCACCTCCTGAGTCGATTTAACGATGTCCGCCCGTCCGTCCGTTCGCACGATAACTCAAAAACTTGATGAAATTTATATAGTAAGTTACTAATTACGAAAGGAAGGCTACGTTCGAATCTGAACAAAATCAGTCCATGGATTCGGATTCTGGAAGTTACCGAATGATTCCGGAGCAAACGAGATTATCTCCAAAACTAAGAAAGATAGAACCTTTAAATTTTTTACAATGATGTTCTTTTCCGTTTGATTTATGTTTCTAAAATTTAAGAAAATTTCATCCATGGGTTTGGATTTTGGAAGCTTCCGAACGAGCCCCAGAGCAAATGAGATTATCTCCAAAACTTACAAAGATATAACCTTTTAATTTGGCAGAATCGTGTTCTTTCATGTTTGATTTAAGTCTCTCAAATTTGAGAGGATGTGGTCCATGAGTTCAGATTTTGGAAACTTCCAGACGAGCACAAGAGCAAATGAGTTTATCTCCAAAACCAACAAAAGTAGAACCCTTAAATTTAGTACAATGGTGTTCTGCAATATTTTCTTTATGTCCCTGATATGGATTTGATGAATTGGAGTTACAATTCGGGTACCTGACACACGCCTCCCAAGGAGTAACAACTATATCTTCAAAATTAATAAAGATAGAAACTTGAAATTTTTTACAAGGGTGTCAAGCATATCTCAAGAGGATGCCTCTTTTACGTTCCTGAAATTCGAGTTAAAAAAGACAGAAAAGAGAAGAAGTTCAAGCAGCTGCCAAAAAACTTATGGATTTTTAATTTAATTCGAATTATTCAGGTGTCGGGTATTAATAAGTCGGTTGCATCGGCTTACTGGTATATTTACTTGTTTTATTCTCACAATATTGATAATTTTATCTCTTGACAAAGTTCTACCTTTTTTTCAAAATTGTTTTTTGCTTGAGTTCTATGTACTATATTTAAGTTAATATACTTTTTAAGGCAGTCGCTCTGCGAAAACTCGAGAACTCTGTGAACTTTGTAATTCAGGTTCAAGGCACTCTTTCAGATTTCTAATGAATTATATAATTTTTCTTTTCGCAGAGATCTACTATTAGTTTTGGTATTTTTTCATTAGGTGGAATTTTATTTGTAGCACAAACAGTTAGATCATTATATAAATCGTGTAATTCAATTGGACAATCTAAACCAACTTTTAAGATATACCCTTTTTTTGAATCATTTGAAATGTTTGATACATCTACATCAATATCACTCCATTTAAAATTATTTTTGTACGGTATAATTTGTTTGCATCAAGGTAAGCTATGTAAATAGAAGGTAAATTCTCGTTGTATTTTTCACCCATGTATTTATTATTGGATACAGAATAACGAATGGAGCATTGGCTAATTTCTCCACGTATTCCTTTTTATAAAAAATTATACAATATAATGATGTCGGTAAGTAACTCCAAATTTATTTGTGTATATTTTAGCATTGCTTGCCAAAAAAGATCCGGTGCTGTAAAAAGCTGGATCTAAGTTGTAAATGTTTTTCCAAATACTTCGAAATATTTCAAAAACGTCACATAAAATAAAAACATCTATTTTAAATATAATTTGACGTAATCAAACATGTTGCTGTAATTAAATGTTCTCCACACTTCAAGCGCGTAATTATAATCATCATTTCAACAAGGTGTTCCAGTCATTTTTTTATAAAATTCTATTTAAGGAGGATAGGATAAAATCCTATCATTTAGTCTTTCCCGACTATTTAAATCATATGATTATTGAAAAACACCTTTTTTTGTCGTCAAATTTGAGCTAACTCCAAAAACACTTCTTCCATGTATCATTTCTGATTGGTTTAAATCATTACAAAATGAATCTAAACTGGCTGCCATGTTGCTTTATATAACAAACGGCAATCATAGTCGGAGAAATTATGAAAAAATACTGGGAAAACATGCGGTCTATATAAAGTATTGAATTGATTATGTATCCTTTTTTATCAGGACCTCTATATGCCCCAGTAAAATGACAATGATCTCGAACTCTGTGGCTGAAATCTAATTCTTTGTTACATATATAACAATTAATATCAGTAAGTTGTTTTAATTGTTCCTCCAGAGTAAGTTCATTCATTGGCTGTGGCTTCATGTAATAATTTTTGTATAGCAAGGTACAATCGGCAGCTAGTTCCTTAATAAATTTTTCTGTGCAATCAGTACCAATGCATTTCACATATTTATTTACACTACTATCAAAAGAAGAACATTTTATAAAACATGAAAAAGCAGCAGGTATGTGCTGTTGAATGTTGGTGGTTAAAGACTTATTTGAAGCAGGTAGAAATAGGATGCAAAATACTTTCACAGTCAGCGTATATATCAAAAGAAGCTTCCATTTGCAGATGATAATTTTCAAATTTTAAAGTATTTGTTTCTCTGCATTAGGTAAGTTTGTTACAATGCAGTTACATTCATTTTTATTAATTTGATATTGATTATTCTCATAAAATGTAAAAGGCATCGGTTGCAAATATATATTTGACCACGATGTGATGTAATTGAGTTTCTTAATAATCTTGAAAGATTATGAATATAAACAAAATTATGGTTTTGGTTTTTTTCAATTAAAAGTAAATTAATGTGATGTCTTTTCTCCTGTTTGTTGAGTAATACGGTCCGACTAATTCATTTTTCTCTTTGTTTAATTTCAAACCAAAAACATTTACGCTAATATTAGGATTTTATTTTTCAAACATCTTTAGATCAGTTATCTTTGGTGAAAAATTAATGCCACTAAAGTCAACAGTTGATGTTAATCCTCCTTCTAGATCAATAATTTCTAAGTTGATATCAGCTATGTTATAAGAAGTAGTTTTTTCTGGATTACTTGTAGACGATTTTAAAGCCGATATTATGGCCCACTTAAAGGAATAATTGTCAAAATTTTTTATGTTAATGCAGGCACGTTTGCCCGCTATATCTTTTGCTAGTTTTATGAAACCGGATCCTCTTATGGGTTGGTATTTATTAATATTCAATTCTACACCTATAATTCTTACTAAACCCTAGCCATCTTATCCTTCTCTTGAAATTCTGCTGTTGTTGTAT
This sequence comes from Poecilobothrus nobilitatus, assembly GCA_947095535.1. Classification (NCBI taxonomy): domain Eukaryota; kingdom Metazoa; phylum Arthropoda; class Insecta; order Diptera; family Dolichopodidae; genus Poecilobothrus; species Poecilobothrus nobilitatus. Next base: position 111,711,292 of record OX352772.1, read on the forward strand.
TTTATATAATATATTTTCAAACTCAATTTCAATTATATAAGTTTGGATTCGGTTTTCAAATGACTCTTTAATCAACCTTATATTATCACCAAATTTTTCGCCAGCTTTGTTTTTATGAATTTTTGAACGAATATGGTAGCTCCAATTGTTAACTCTAATACAGCATTCACAAAACCAATGTTGTTTCATGTGACGTAGCATATTCCTATTCCTTGAAAATTCAGCATTACAAATGTTACACTTACTTTTGTTCAAATTTTGAATTCTCATGTGCTATTTGAAATGATTTTTCCTTGTAAAACTTTTTGAACAAGTTTTACAGACGTAACTTACTCCTTTTTCAGTTAATTTAATTTTCTTTGCTACTAGTTCCATTTTACTATATAAAAATTCTTTGTTGGATGTTTTAAAAAACTATTTTGTTGAATGGAAAGGTACCCCCTTATATATATATATATACTTTATTCAATGTTAAATGTGACTATACTTTTACTCAATGTTAAACTTTTTACATATAATGCAAATTTTTAGTAAGATTTGATCTATTTTTTAACCTTCTCAATTTTAATTATATTCTTTTTCTCTTAATAAATAATACAAATTAAAAAAAAAAGGTCAAAAGTGATAATGAAAAATGATAATTTGCAATTTATATAGACGATTTACTAAGTTATAATTGTATAACAACTAAAATTAAATATAAAAGCTGTCAATCATCAGAAAATAATAATAATGCAACTTTTTGATTTATTTTATTACACAATTGTTTTTTATTTAATTAATAAGATTTGATCTTGTTTTAACCTTTTCAATTTTAATTACAGTCTTTTTTTATTAATAAATATTAAAAAATAATAAAATGTCAAAAGTTATCAAGTTATCATTTACAATTTATATAGACGATTTACTAAGTTATAATTTAATAACAATTAAAATTAAATATAAAAGCTGTGAATCATCAGAAAATAAAAAATAAAAAAATAAATGGTAAGATATTTTTTAAATTATTATATTATTTCTAATATTTTAATTTATATTCCAGTAGGCTTTTCTTGAAAATTTAATAGCTTTAGGAAAGGGTGAGAATAATACGTAGCACAACATTGATTCCTTAATTAAAGGTAAAATGTATGAAGTGATCGAGTGGACATTTTTGGACACAAAAAGAGGTCAAAGAGTGGTTCTTTGTGGGGTGAAAGATCCACTAAATGAAGAAAAAATAAGCTTTTTTCTGCCGGATCGCTTTTCAAAAAAGGTGACTAATAAATCAGAGTTAGAGAATTAAATGGAATCTCTTTTTATATAAAATTTATGGGAGGAGATACAAATTGATGGAATATGGCTCTATTTAATCTTATTCCATCAATTAATATTGATTCACAGGAAAAATTTTGCTTAAATAAATATAATTTTTAGTAAAAATATTGAATTTGTTTTTTATTTTCTTTAAAATATTTAAAAAAATTTCAGGTACCCGAAAAGGTTTTCTTAGGTTTTGAAACGGTCCCCGGAGGTCTGAAAAAGGTCTCCGGAAGTCCAGTAACAATCTAGAGAATTGGCTCCAGCACAACTCCTAGCGGCTCCCTTGGCCCAGCAGCCTAGGTTATATAGCAAACGGTTGCAAAAATTTCCCACTATGTATAATGTCTATGTACCCTCCACCTTGGTTGCTGGAATCAGAGGTATAAATAAAAGCTTGCTGGTTTATTTTAAAATAGTAAAGAATAAAATGACCAGTAACAGCAACAGCAGCAGCAGCAGGAGAGCAATAGTTTATTTACAATTTATTGTTGGAAATAAAATATAAATAATAAGCAATATTTCTTGAATATTGATCAATATTATTCTTTTCAATACATCTCTCAAAATATTTGAATACATAATCCCGTACATCCAATTCAGTTCCATTGTTGTATGAGATCACTGCTTGTATAAAGTCTAACATAAGAGAAAGGTGGGTGTACTCATCTAGTTGCAATGCAATTTTTTTAGTTTGCTCAGTATGATTAAATGTTAACGAAAATCCTTTTGAATTTAATTTGGGTTGGTTGATTGTAAGATCTTGATAAAGGGCATACCACGCCAAATAATTCATCTCACAAATAACTTTATGATGACGTTGTAAAGTTATTGATGCAGCAAAATTTTCAACATTAAATCTAATTTGTATTAAATTTGAGGCTCACTTTTTTGTTTTTCAATGACTTCTGAATTTGATACTTGCTCCAGTTTTTTAACTGAAGAATTTTATATGAAACATTTTGTATTTATAGTGTTTGGTCACATTTTTTCCACATTTAGAAATTGTTGGAAACATTCTATAATTTTTGAGTGGGGTGGGGATGATATTGTATCAAATAAATTAATAAAATTATTCATACTTTTGCAGTTACATCGCATCCATAAATATACCCAACAATATTGACCGCAAACTGATGTACGGTCGCTTTGTAAACGCTTATTGTTGAAAACAAAAGATTTTGATTGATTTTGTTAAAAATTTACAATATCACTGTGGAATGATGGATTTCCAAACGAATCAAAATATTCTGCACACCCTTAAACTGGCACAAAAATTGCTAACCAGTGTGTTCCTTTTTCAGCAGAAGTGTCGGTGTTTATTACTAAAATAGCAGGTTTGGAAATATTTTTTGGTATTTGATCGAAGGCAAAACAACTTTAAATAGTTTACATGTTGCAGTATTACATTTCAGAGCTTTCGTTATCTCAATTGTAATCATTATTTTGTAAACAAGAAATATAAATTAGACGAGTATTTCCTCTATATATGTCGTCAGAAATTCAGCTTTAAGTTTTCCATTTGTTAAGACTATATCGAATTTTTTCAAATAACTTTATTAAAATATTTGTTGTTTTTGCGTTATCTATATGACCGAAAGACTAATTCTCAATGTCAGTTCTTTTTAAATCTCTGGTCGGAAATTTATACTTTAATTCCTTTACAATAGTTTTACATTTTTCTTTTATTCCAGCTGCAGCAAGGTTTTTTACAAATATTGTATTGTTGTCGTACGTATAGAACGATAAATCTACTAGAGCACAATGGCCATTTTCGAATGAATACAGATGGCCCATTAAACTTTCTTTTATATGTTTAAGTAGACGTTACGATTTTTGTCAATTTCGATAGTGGCATCGAATTCCGTAAACACAATGCATGTTAATGTTGAAGCTAATGGAGAACTAAGTCCTGCTTCCATCTTTACAACTCGCTGGTTTAATAAACTTTGACATGTATCAGTTCCAGAACCATTTGGTGATAAATCAAAAGCTAGTATTGTATAACCTTTGGAAAATAGTTCTTTTGAAATTTGATGCGCTTTATAAGAATGATGTGTACCTCTTCCGCTAAATAATGTTAAATATGCACGAGAATTGCAATGGTTATTCAATGAAAAACTTGTTTCAATTGCAGAGTTTGATGTAGGCACTCCATTCACATATAATTGAAATTGTGTGAAATTTTGATGATCGAAATGGTATGGATTTTTTGATCTTTTAAAATTTTCATTATTAACCATACAAAATACAAGAGCTTTTGGTATTTGCCCTATAAATATATTATCCAATGATATATTGGATGTGTTAGCTAGAATTGTAAATGTTTTGATTTCACTTCTCGTATAAAAATATTTTGTAATGCCAAAGCAACTCCAATGTCAACGCTATTTAAAAGTAATTTGGGGGTGTTGAAGAAATCTACATGCAATTTTCCCATTAATTCTACTATTGTAGAATTGTTGTATAATTTTTGCCTTGATTTAATACCAGAATTGTTAAAATCATTTACATTTGGTTTATCCAATTCCCAACCAGATGCTTCCAGATGTGTTTGACTGGAATCTGTACCATAATTTGGTAAAGTAGTTAAATATGCTTTATAATGGTATAAGAAGTCTGAAGGATTGATGTTTTTTCCATTTAGAGTTACATTACATTGTTTAATTAAATAGGGTAATAAATTATTTACAACACTGGGTTGTAAAGCAGCCCCTTTTGCATCAGCTCCGGTTCCTACTTTATCGTTTGCACTCCAAACTGATTCATATTTTTTTAATATTTGAATTTCAAATTTGATGTAGGTTGACGATAAATCTCGATATGTATCTCCATTTCCAAGCGAAACAAATTCAATTGTTGACAGTGAAGCCTCTAAAGAAGCTAAAGAATTGTATGCTACCTCTTCTGAACGCAATATACTTGTTTGTACTGGTAATGATGCAAAAAGATCAAGTTCGGATTTCATACACTCCATATTTAATTGAATATATCAAAGGTTTTACTTTGCTTTTTCCGTTGTTTCGACTTTAAATGTGCCTTCTTAGAAACTGCTCGCCTTTTTATACAGCTTCGTCTTTTTATGGCTTTTCGCCTTCCACAATACATCGAATGAAGTTGATTAACTACTGATGTTCGTAAATTTTTCATGCCCCCTTTACTTTGATCAATTACAGCTTCTTTTCTGTTTGCACCAGATGCTATATCATTCAAAATATTTTTGCTTGTGTTCACAGCCTCTGTTTTAATTAAGTCCCAATCTGATGTAAAAACTGGCTTTAAGTAACGAATTAAATTTCCGAATATATTGCCGATATGGTATTTATATAGTTTTGGGCAATCAATGCTTTTAAAAGTGTAATTTTTGGATAGTAATTGGAAACAAAATTTATTTCATCGCCCTATTGGTTAAAAATTTTAATTGCTATCGTTTCAAAATAATTTTTTTCTATAGGTATATATTCAAATTCAATATTATTTTGTAGTCATTCTGCAATTTTCTATGTAGATCTTCTTGCACGTACTTTGCTACTTCTTGCACGTATTTTCTAAGTTCTTAATGCACGTACTTTGCTACTTCCAAAAACAGATGATTGAACTATATATGAATAAATCATCACCATTTCATTTAGTTCGTCTTTATTATTAGCAACAGATAATTTGAATAGTTCAGGTAATTTTGTTTTGAAATTTTTTACAATTTTTTTTTGTTGAAATAGTTTCGTTAATAATGTTTTTACATTATAGCTATGATTAACTTTTATATAGAAACTATCTTCATCAAAAATTTGCGATATACGAATTAAATCCTCTCGATTAGATTCTGACATTTTTTTAAATGATACATCATCATATTTTTTTATATATGTCAAAACTTCATTAAAAAATTCTGTAAAAACCTGGTTTCGAGTAAATCCTGCATTAGGAGTTATATTTTTAATAAGCGTTGGTAAAAAATTAAACTTCCAATCATCCAAATATAATTCCGAATCGTCATATGAATAATCTGTGTAACCTATAGATTTGGTTACTTTGATTTTTTCAAGAGGTTTTTCAATGTTTCTTACAAAAACATTATACTCCCCAATATTAATAAAAGCACAACTCTCTTTGTTAAATTTTTCCGTTTGTAGGAAATCGTTCAGATAAAGTTCTGATAGACCTACTTAGTCCAGTTAAATCAAAGTGAATAAGTAATTTATTTTCGAATGAAGATAAAGTGTTATCTGGAAACAGTTTTAAATTATCATTACGAAACAAATTTACATAGAAGTCATCTTGGCTATCCATTTTTGTTAACTTCTTCTAAAACATAAAATGTTCCACTTATTATATGTTGTCCATTTCGGTGTTGATGAAGTTCTTAGTTTTGGACTTCTTAGTAAAGGATTTCGTTTTCGTTTTTTTCTTTCAGGAAACTGTGAAAGTATAGATGAGGAAATTGAACTACTGGCCCATCTTAGGGTCTTCTTTTTTTCAGGAGATGGTGCAGCAACGGTAATTCCATCACCTTTCCATCTTGGTGTTTCAAACATTCGATAATCAGAGCTTACAGATGGTCTTTGTATTAGTTTTTCGTCTTTCAACATTTCAGTTTGAGCTAATTTTTTAAATGAATTTCCATCATCTAAATCGTAATGTGTTAAATCGATATCCATATCTGAATGCTCTTTTTTAGGATCATATTCAAACACTTCATCAATAACTAATGGTACAAGATTAGTCTGTGTTGATGGTGATTTGTATTTAGGTAATTCAGTTTCGGTATATGCATTTCGTTTAGAAAAGAATTTTGTTTGAGTTTCTGTATCAAATGTAAGATTATTAGCCTTTTCTGGAAATTTTTTGCGTGTCTTTTGTTAATTCCATATTTGAGGAGATTTTGACCATATGCCATTTTTGCAATGGTTTTATTTTTTTATCATATAAAACTTTTTTCATTTTTTGATCTAATAAATCCAAGTTTTTATCATCTTGAAATAATTTACTAAATTTTGAAAATATTTCTGATGAAATAACAATCAATCGCTGCATTATGTCTTACTGAGCAATTTCCCTATTACACTAGTTAACAGAGTTCTGATTAAAGTTGGTAAAAATCCACCATGTTGAACTAATATTTTTCTTTTGGCTTTTATACTTTTCTTAGCACAGGTTAGGAATCTTAATCGTTTTTTAAGTTTTTTTAGTTTTGCTTTTTGTGCTGGTGATATTTTATTATTGCCACTTAATATATTGATTGCAATTTCAGCAATAGTTTTTATAATATCATCATCACAATATTTAAGAATAGTTTTACGAAATTTCATCTTGTTGCAGTTTCCTAGTACATGTAATATATGTTGGTTTTTCTCCAATTGTTTTATACTTTTGACAGTTGTTATTCAAATCACCCGTATCACAGAAACATATACAATTTTCTTTGGAAAAAATATTAGTTCTAATACGAAATAAACCGTTAATGTCTTGTGTTAAACCCAACACAATATAAGTAGTATAGCTATGCCGGTTCTGGATCACTTTTTTGACCGCTATCTCTTTCACTCCTATGTGTTCTTATGGCGGAATGTTTTCTATCTCTTTCACTACTCTTTTAGTACTAGGGTTTGTGACTTTGAAGTAAATCCTCCTAAAGTTATGCAATTAAGATTGAATAAATTGACAGTTATTTTTGAATCTGTTAGTTTGAATACTACAAGTCATAATTAAAATTATTTAAATTATAAAATAAAAATCTGAAATGACGTCAGGGAATTTCTTTGAATTTTTTGAATTATGTAGAAAACAAGAACAAAAAAATTTTGTGTTTTGCCGTCGCTAAAACAATAACAAAAAAAAAAAAATCTGAAATGACGTCAGGGGAGTTTTATTATATGAGTTACATGTATAATCATCTACCCCCACCACTTTTTGTTCAACAAATGTTCAACAAATTTTTAAAGTTGTAAAATAAAAATCTGAATTTTTTGGTTAATATAAAAAGAAAAGAAAAAAACGGTTGATTGATACACATATTTTTGTCGTTCAAGATAGTTGTCCCTATCAATTAATATTTTATTTTAAAAGCATTGGTTCAGGTTGTTTAAAGTTCATTTTAAATTAATATAAAGGTGTAATATTAAATACATAATTAAAATGGAAGGTTATGCAGATGCTATTGTTGAAAAATACTTTAATAAAAATGGAGTATTATCTTCTGAGGAAAATAGTGAAAATTTAAAAAATTGTCAAGATGATATTAAAAAATTGGAACAAATTTTGATAAAAATTAAACAATTTGGAAAGAAACAAAAACTTTTGTCAGCAATATCAAAATTGAGATCATTTATTAGCATCAATATAGTAAAAAATAATAATAATATGATCAAAGGAGGTGGCAGCATTGATACTAATAATAGTGCTAATAATATGATTTGGGAAGATTTAAACTATTCAGCATTTAAGTGTAGAATACGATCAGCTATTATAACAAATATAATACATAAAGACCCAAAAATATTTCTTAAGGAATGTCAAACAATAATGATACCCCAATTGAGAAAAATTTTAGAAGAATATGGGAGCATTAAAATTAATTGTGTAGTTTGTGGTGAATTCAAAATATTTAAAAGTAATGATAATGATGAAAAAAAGGAGTTCAAGCACTTAAACACCAAAAATGTAACCATCTATATGGAGGATGATTTGAATGAAATTATAAGTGAGTCTATTGTAGATTCGTTATTAAAAAAATTAGAAGAGTTTCAAGAAAAAGATAGTGGATGGGCCCTTTCAGCTATTCTCAACCTAGTAATCAATATTAACAATCACTCACCAATAAAAGGTAGTTCCTTCATACCAACACCATCGGAAATTTTAAGAAAAAAAGCTTGCGTAAATGTAAGAAATAATGATGATGCCTGTTTCGCTTGGGCTATTGTTTCTGCACAATTTCCTACAGAAATAAATTCAAATAGAATTTCAAGTTATCCAGACTATACTGATGTATTAGATTTTCCAATGCAAATTAATAAAATTGGAATTTTTGAAGAAAACAATAATGTATCAATTAATGTGTTTACTCATACTGAAAGGGAACAGAAAAAACAGAAAGAAATATTTCCATTAAGACTGTCAAAAGTGGTAGAGAAAGGTATAACAATAATTTTAACTTCAGTTAAAATTTAAATTAATAAATAATTTTTAAATTTTAGATAGACAACATATCAATTTATTGTTATTAGAAGAAGTAACTGATATTGATGATGATGATACAATTATAATGAAACAACATTATGTATGGATCAAAAACTTGTCAAGGCTAGTTTCATCAAATACATCTAATCATAATCATTTCATACATATTTGCAACCGCTGCTTACATTATTTTCATAGTGAGGAAAAACTAGAAGTTCATCAGAAAGATTGTTTCAATCAAAATAATTGTAAAGTAAGATTACCTACTTTAGAAAATAATACACTTAGTTTTAAGAATTTTAAAAATAAGCTAATGGTTCCAATTGTAATATATGCAGATATTGAATGCATTTTAAAAGAAACTGACGAAGGTAATATATATCAGGAACATATTCCATGTTCAATCGGTTATTATATAAAATCTTCATATAATTCTGGTTTTGAAACTTATGTATGTTATCGTGGTGAAGATTGTATTGATTGGTTTATGACTGAACTTAAGGTATTAAGAACTATTTTAAATGATAAATTAACTCAAACTAAACAAATGATAATTTCAAATGAGGAAGATTTAAATTTTAGATTTTCTGAAAAATGTTTTATTTGTGAAAAACAATTTAATTCTACTTCTAAAAAAGTACGTGATCATTGCCATTTAACAGGTAAATATCGCGGAGCTGCACATAACAGCTGTAATTTAAATTTTCAAGATGATTTAACTATACCAATCATTTTTCATAACTTAAGCTCGTATGATGCACATTTTATTATAAAAGATATTAATAAAATTGGTGAAGGTAATGTGAATGTATTACCACTTAATAAGGAAAAATATATATCATTTACAAAAAATATTGATAATTGTAAAATCAAATTTAGATTTATAGATTCATTTAGATTCTTGCCTGCTAGTTTATATTCAATTTCATCATTATTAAACGAATATCCAATATTAGAATCAGAATTTTCAAATTTAACATCTAATCAAATTAATTTATTAAAAAGAAAAGGTGTGTATCCCTATGATTATTTTAATAGTTTTGAAAAGTTCAAGGAAGAAACTCTTCCCAATAAGAATCATTTTTATAATAAACTAAACAAACAAAATGTTAACGATAAAGATTATGATCATGCTAAAAAAGTGTGGAAAGAGTTACAAATTAAAAATTTAGGTGAATATTCTGATTTATATTTAAAAACAGATGTTTTGTTGTTGGCTGATGTTTTTGAAAAATTTTGAATTACTTCTTTGAAAACACACAAACTAGATCCAGCTCATTATTATACACTTCCTGGTTATACATGGGATGCAATGTTATTGTATACAAATATAGAGTTGGAACTTCTTACAGATATTGATATGATAATGTTTATTGAGAGGGGTATACGTGGAGGGTTAACACAATGTACAAAAAGATACTGTGATCAGCGAATAAGCGAATAATCAATATTTGAAAACTTTTGATAAAGACAAACCAGAGAAATATTTAATGTATTGGGATATAAATAATCAGTATGGATATGCTATGACACAACATTTGCCATATGGAGGTTTTAAATGGGTTGAAAATACTGAAGAATTTACAGCTGATACAATTTCTTCTATTTCTGATGATTGTGATAATGGATATATTTTTGAAGTAGATTTGGAATATCCTAAAGAGCTTCATGATTTACATTCAGATTTACCATTTTGTCCTGAAAATATATGTCCACCAGGTTCCAAACAGAAAAAATTGCTTGCCACTTTATATGACAAATCTAAATATGTTATACATTATAGAAATTTAAAACAAGCTCTAAAACATGGTTTAAAATTAATAAAAATTCATAGAGTTATAGAATTTAATCAATCTCCTTGCTTAAAATCCTACATTGATTTGAATACAAAACTAAGAGCTGAAGCAGCAAATGATTTTGAAAAAAATCAATATAAATTATTCAATAATGCAGTATTTGGAAAAACTATGGAGAATGTGCGAAAATATAGTTCCGTGAACCTGGTTTCAAAATGGGCAGGTAGATATGGAGCTAGTGTTATGATAGCATCCCCTTTCTTTAAAACTGCTACAGTTTTTAATGAAAATTTGGTTGCAATAGAACTTTTTAAATCAGAAGTCTATTTTTGTAAACCAATTTATGTGGGATTATGTGTGTTAGATATTTCAAAAACTTTAAATTATAATTATCATTATGGTTATATGAAGCCAAAATTTGGAGAAAATTGTTCAATTGTTTATACTGATACTGATAGTTTAATCTATGAAATTTCCAATACTAATATTTATGAAGTTATGAAAAATGATTGCCATACACACTTTGACACAAGTGATTATCACGCAAATAATATTTGGTCAATACCACAAGTAAATAAAAAAGTTGTTGGTCTAATGAAAGATGAATTAAATGGTAATATCATCTCTCACTTTGTAGGTTTGAGAGCAAAAATGTATGCCATTAAAGTTGAAAACAAAGAAAAAATAAAAAAAATTAAAGGTGTTAAAAAAAATATTGTAAAAAACGAAATTTCTTTTGATGATTTTATTGATTGTTTAAATAATGATGTTAATAAAATAGTAAATCAAAACTTAATAAAATCAAAACTCCACACTGTACATAGCATAAACCAATCAAAATTAGCTTTAAGTGCATCCGATGATAAAAGACTTTTAATAGAAGATTCCTACAGTACATTACCTTGGGGTCATTATAGTATTAATGAGTAAAAAAGAAATAAATTTTTTACATTGTTTTTAAAAATGTGTTTTAATGAATTTCTTTAATAAATTTTAAGCACCATAAAACCACAAACATCCCATTTGAATTTGAATACTTTTTTCTGATAGTGATTAAAATAGTAAAACATAATCTCCCAAATTTTATATTAAAATGTGTTTACTTAATTTGGAGTAAATTTCAATCGAGCATCAGCTCTAATATTTTTATATTTACATTGTATGGTAAATTTTAAGCACCATAAAACCACAAACATTCCATTTGAATTTAATTGCTTTTTTCTGATAGTGATTAAAATAGTAAAACATAATCTTCCAAATTTTATATTAAAATGTGTTTACTTAATTTGGAATAAATTTCAATCGAGCTTCAACTCTAATATTTGTGTATTTACATTGTATGGTAAATTTTAAGCATCATAAAACCACAAACATCCTTTAAATAAAAAAATCTAAATATTCCCCAAAATTTAGTATAAATAGCCCACAAAATTTCATAAATACATCAATCAAAAGTTCACAAACCACCAGTTCACATAACATATCCAGTATCCAATTCACAAATGGAGTTTATAACGGAATTCAACAAAAAATTTTGTCCTGAGACAATATTTAAACTGAGTCAAATGACTATTAAAAAAAATTACAATATCATCAGTGCAAACATTACAACAACCAGATATGGCGAACGGTTGTTGTTAAGATTGAACAACAGGCGATTGCTCTATTTGCCAAAAATGTTCGTAAATGTAAATACAGAGGACTTAAACGAACTGAATAGTGGAAATTATTCCATAATAAATCTAGGGAAGTTTTTTTTATTTTTCAAATTATTATTTATTTATTTTTTTTTCAGATTTTTATTTTAGGTTTTTTAGATTTATTATTTTCCCTTTTTCCAGTTTGATATTTTATCCATATCAATTAAAACGAGCGATTGTAAATGGTAAAATGTTCTTCTTAAATCCTTTTGAACTAGCTTATAGCTAAATTCTAATTTAAGGTACTATACATATATACATACATACAAAAAATCTTTCATTTAAATTTCTTTTGTTATGACTAAATTCTAATTATTCTTTATCAGTTAGTTTTTTATTTCATTTATGGTCAAATATAGAGAAATAACCTTGAACTTGAACAAAATTATTAATGTAAATCAGTTTAAATAAAGCTAGACTAAGAATAAAAAAATTTTTTATTTTTAATTATGTTTTATTTACTGATAATATTTTTTTTCTTAACAATATGAAATAAAAATTCTAAACATAAATGTTCACAATTGTTGGAATTAAAATTGGTAGACATATGGCACTTTTATTATAAAATGTTGAATTTCCTCATTTGATGAAAGAATAGCAATCTCTATTAAAATGAATCTATTCTTGTTATCTCGAAAACCTTGTATATCAATTATTGCATATTCCATATTAATGTGCTTTTTCTTTACAAACAAAATCATTTATTTTTATACATAAGTTTAGATAATTTTGACCACTTCTCCCGTTAATGGTTTATATTCAATTAAGCGATCATGTAAAATAAGACAATAAGCTGTAGTATTGTCTGGAATTTTTTTTAAAGTTTTTAATTCAATCTTGACATCAACTGGCCCCATTTTAAGATTATCATTTTGATAACGAGTATCAATTATGAAGATTGGAGAATCAGTTTTAAAGTTGTCCCATGAAACTAGAGGTTCCGATATTGAGTTATTATAATAAAAGCTTCTAAAATTCGAATATGCTTCATATGCTAAGGCATAGCGATTTTTTGTAAAATCTAAATTCATATCTTCATATGGATATGATTCTGAATTTAAATATACTTTTATATTTTCAATATCACAATAATTAAAAGTTGAAGGATCTTCTTCCAGCTTATTTTGTTTACCAGTTTGTAGAGCAAAAACAATAAAACGAGGTTTTTCAAGTTGTGAAGCTGTTTTAACATTCCAAATATGATGTGTAGTTCCTGATGGCAATGTAGGATATTCATGCAATTCCCAATTTCTAAAAGGAATTTTCATAACTGAACCATTTTCAATATTTTTGTATAAATTTAATTTAAGATTATCAGCTAAGTTAATATGTTGAACCTTCCAATATATTTTTGTAATAGTAAGTTTTGGTTTTTCACTTGCATTAGCACTGCTACACAATAATGAATTGTCATTTGATCGAGAGCGAGTTAATATTAATTCATGTTTTGCATTTGGAATAATGTTTTTGTAGTCTTCAGCAAACCCTATTAATCTTTTTAAGGGTATACAAAAATTGAAATATAAATTATTTATTTTAATTGATGCATCAGGTGACCAACTTCCATTGTATAAAGCTCTACTTTCATTTGGGTTGAGTGAAATATAGTTTTTTAATGTTGAAGTTATTCCAACATTACGATTATGATCAATTTCTTTACCATTAAGTTCATAGCGAATTTCATCAAATAGAAATGGTATAGCATTATTAACTAGTTTAGTGTGAGTAACAACTGTTCCATCATGTTTTGATACATATCCTTCAATGCAGATTAGACTTGTTGAGGGTAATATGTTTAAGTTCTGATTTTGTATTTGTATTCGTATAATATCGCTTTATCCAAATGAGTTTAAGAATGGTGAATATGAATGCCAATGAGCACTAGTTATAGTTTCATCAAAAATAGGATCATTAAAGAGTTCCATTTTAATTTACTTTTAGCAGATATCCAAGAGATTTTAAATATTCTTTATTTTCAAATGATAATTGTTTTTTGTATTTTAAATGCTGAGTTACACCTCCTCCTTCGACTGCCTTTAAAGAATTAAGGTGATGTTCATCATTCTGTGAATGTATATTGGATTAATAATTTTGATTAAATACGATCATTCTGAAGCTTTAAGTGCAATCTTATTGTTATTGTTTCTCCACGAAAATTTATTAAATTACCGTTCTGATCAAGGAGTTTTACAGTAATAGAACTTATCTGATTAATAGTTACCGGTAAATAAATTACATTATTAGGAACTTCAATTATTTTATAGCCAGGACTGACGTTAATAGAGAATTCATGTAAAGTGTGAGCCTCTTTTTCATTAATATAAGCTCCAGAAACAATATTGCATTCTACTCTTATTATATTTATTTTATTAATATCAACAAAAAGATCTGAAGTATGCCATTGATTGGCTAATAATTTCTTCTTACTGAAACCTAATAATCCACCAATTGTATCTTCTCTTTCGAAATCAATTTCCTTATCAGCAAAAATTTCACACTTTAATGTATTATTATTTGCTCTTATAATTAATTTTTCCTTATCTGCTTTAGTTATATTCAACGTTTTCCTGAGAAATAGTTCAATATTACCAATTTCATATGAACCTGTTTGAATTGTAATATGTTTATCATCAATAATAAATGTATTATTATCCTCATCTATATTAGGTATTGAGTTATACGTTTGGAAATCAACTAAACCGCAGGTATATTCTCTTCCCTTTAGATCTATAGGGGGAAAATAATTAGTTGTCAATGTGGAAGAGTTTCCGTTTAAAGTTAATGTTATTGACATGTCTTTAATCGATATAATGAGATATTTCAGTTGTGTATTCTGTTTTTATAGGTTTTTAAGGTTAATCCAAAATTCAATGATTTAGATTTAAGGCTAATACCCATTAATAATAATATAATACAAATACATACAAATTTCTTTCTTATAACTAAATTCTAATTATTCTTTATCAGTTAGTTTTTTTATTTCATTTATGTTCAAATATAGAGAAATAACCTTGGACTTCAACAAAATTATTAATGTAGGTCAGTTTAAATAAAGCTAGACTAAGAATAAAAAAAATTTTTTTTGATTTTTTATTATGTTTTATTTACTGATAATATTTTTTGTCTTAACAATATGAAATAAAAATTCTAAACATAAATGTCCACAATTGTAAGAATTAAAATTTTGATATTTATTATAATTATATGTAAGCTTATCTCCGAAATATTTTATTACTTCTAATGGTGGTCTTAAATTTCCAAAACTATCAAAATAATGAGTTATTTCATCATTTTTAAAATAAGCTACCCAATGCGTTCCATCTCCAATAGAATTATCCAAATTTATTATACCACATTCATATTTCCAAGGTCTACGTATTGGTAAATTATCTCTCATAAAAACTCCTCGAAAATACTTTAAGTATTTTTTACCAAAGTTTTCTAAATCAATATTTGTAAGAGCTCTATTGGGTAACTTAGTTAATGGTTTTTTGGATTCAAATAAAGACCTAATCCTGTTTTATATGGTTTTAAATGCAATCCATTACCTCCTTTTAATGCAATCGCTTCCATCATTTTATTATGACGTTGACTTTCTTTTAACTCTTTGTGAGCATTTTAGCATCGTTAACAGCTTTAGTTATTCCTGCAGCGCCGCCTGAAAGTGCCCCAATAGCAGATAGACCAGCAAATATAGGGATTAAAGGTAAAACTCCTCCAATTTTTGGTACAGGAATTATTCGAGGAATGTTAATGTTTTTTTTTTCTGTCCTTTAGAAAACTTTCTAGCAGCATGCAAAGCAGTTTTTATAATATTCTTATCATTCGTTGGTTTTTTTATAGTTTTAACAGCTAATTTAGCTTCCTTTATAACATTTTTCAATGACTTTTTTCTCGAAGTTTTCTTTTTTCTTAAAATTTTCTTTTTTGTCTTTCTTAAACCCATACCGAGTTTAACTTTAGCTTTCATTGCGTTTGTAACCAGATATGAATTTAACCGTTCACCAAAATTTGAGTCTTTAGCTTTAAGTCTTTGCCAAGCTTTTTCTGCTAATATTTTATCAGCTATTTGACGTTGATTTTGATCAGTATTTTGAGAATATGCTATGTCATGCTCTCGACAAGCCTCATCTAAACCATTAATTCCTTTATCACCTCGTGCTAATCGTTTTGCTAGTTTTGTCCCAGGACCACAATAATTATAACCAGGTAAATGCGCTTCAAATGGTAGTTTATTAATTAGAGAATTAACTACACCTTTTCCATTAACAGTTTTTTGGTTACTGATTGAATATTTATTATAAAGTGTCATAATATTAAGTTGTTTAGTTTAAGAAAGTCACTCAAATACTAATCATCTTTTAAAAAATGAAATTTATAAAACTAGATAATGCAGTTAAAATTAAAAATTTCGATCAAAATTCAAAAAAGAAAATAAAAAGACATGGTGAATGTTTTCCAGATAGCATAAGAGGATTAATAGTCGGACCTTCAAATTGTGGTAAAACTAATGCTATGATAGGTATGCTTTTAGATCCTAAAGGGCTCAAATTTGAAAACATATATATCTACTCGAAATCATTACATCAACCTAAATATGAATATTTAAAAAAAATAATAAAACCAATCAAAGGAATGGGATATAATGAATTTTCAAATAATGCTGATGTAATTGAACCATCAGCCTCACAACCAAACTCAATATTTATTTTTGATGATGTAGCTTGTGATAAACAAGATAATATAAGAGCATATTTTTGTATGGGACGTCACCAAAAAGTAGATAGCTTTTATTTATGTCAGTCATATACAAGAATTCCAAAGCATTTAGTTAGAGATAATGCTAATTTTTTAATTATATTTAAGCACGATGATTTAAATTTAAAACATATATATAATGATCACGTAAATTCTGATATGACACTTAATGAATTTAAAAAATTGAGTGCATGCTGCTGGAATGATAATTATGGTTTTCTATTAATTGACAAAGATAGTGGTTTAAATAATGGGCGATATAGAAAAAATTTTGATGCATTTGCTAAATTTTAGTTAAACCAAGATCTGTTAGCAGTTGGTAGTTACTAACTGAACAGGTCATTTAATAGATATCAGTTTAGTAGTTTACCGTTAACAGATAGCAGATAGCAGTTACCAGTCAGCAGTTAGCGATTATCAGTTAGCAGTTAGCAAGAGAACAGTCCAGTCGATAATTTACAGTTAATAATTGAACTAATCCATAAAAAATGGATGAACAACATATGAAAGATTTAATTAAAACTCGTAAAAATTTAAAAAGGAAATTTCAATCTTTAAAAGTTCAGAAGCTATCAGAAGACCGTAATCGAGAAGAAGCTTTCACTCCAATTACAAAACCATTGAAAGAATTAACAAATTTTGTCAAACAACAACAACAACAACAACAACAATTTTCAAATAATGTTATCAAACCGGAAATTAAATTGCCTGCTAGCGATGATAACACTTTAAAATTATTGAGGCCATTTAAGTCGGAAGTTAAAACGCCTAGCAACAAAAGTAATACTCACAGTAAATTTATAACTTCAACACCAAATACTATAAAATTTGAGACGTCATCTATAACTGATAATATTATTGATGAATCATCAATTTCACAATTTCCTGTTCTTAACAAGTCAGAACTTGATAAGACATATGGGCCATATTTTGATGAGTCATTAAATGTTCGAAAACTTGGGAATGCTAATTTTGAAATAGATGAAATTACTAAAAATATTTCGATTGATAATGAAGTTTTTAAAGGAACTGACGGCCTATATGAATTGATATTTAAAAAAAAACCAATAAACTATACTGAAAGTGATTTAAAAACATATCATCAAATACTGAACAAAACGAATGCGCATAGAAGAAATTATGATAATTTAGAGCAAATAAAAGGAAACAAAGGTTTTAAATACAAAAATATATTAAGAAAATTATATGAACATGATTATAACACTAGACATAAAAAAACTGGTTTAGGCTGTTCGAAAAAAAAGTTTTTTACTAATTATTTTAATAAATCTTCAGCAGAAACCCATTTAAAATATACAAATCAATCAAATCAGTATGTTTATTATGATGATCCTAATGAATTAGTTGACAGATTAAAACTTTTAATTGCTTCAGAAACAGCTGGTAACAACAATCATCACAATGAAATTGTATCTATAATTGAAGAGTTGAGAGAAGCAAATATAATACAATAACTATTTACATTAACAATCAGTTAAAACCATAATGTCACTTGATAAATTTGGACGTAGTATAGCTTCTTCTTCTTCTAGAAAACTACATACTCAAGGTCCTCCAGGTATAGGTTTCAAATTAACTTCTGAGGGAAATTATGATTTAGATAACAAAATTTTATCAAATGTTCAAGAACCAATTGATGGAAATGATGCAGCAACACAAAATTTTGTAAATAACCATATTTTCTTTCAGAAGAATTATTACAAAACGAAATGAAAGAAATGTTTACTCGTTTAGAGACATCAGTATCTATAGAACTTAAATTATCAGAAGAAAAATTAAAAATATTAGAAGAAAAAGTACAAATTAGTTTAGAGGAAATCCATATCAAATTCTCGCAATTGTTAAATGATAAATTTTCACAAATGAGTGATTTTATTGAATTTCAAATCAAAAAACCAATTAAATTTATTAATGATAGACTACAAAAAGCTGAAGCTCAAGCTCAATCAGCATTGGATTTATTAAGTGGTTTAGAACTTAGAAAAAAATAATTGGAATCAGTTGTCATTTAATATTCAAAATGGATATACATCAAATCGGATATACTTTAAATAATTTTTTAGATAAATATGAAGATATTTTATTGGAGGAACATTATGAACAATTAAAAATTCATTTTCATTTTTTAAAATTATTTAAAAATTCTATACAAATTGAAACAAAAGAGAATGGATATCATTGGGATATATGTCCCTATACATCAGACAACAACACAACTGTTCCAGATACTTGTCCTTGTAATTCAGCAGAACATCATATGTTAAAATGTTCCAAACTAATGGATTTATATAAAAGAATAAAAAATAAATCATAATATAACTTTATATACATACATAAATAAAGAATATAAATTTTAAATACATTTTATTGTTTGCTTTTTATTGTTTGCTTTTTATTATATATATATAAATTATATAGGCGCATTTTATTTAAAAATGAGTAAAAGAGAGGTGGTTGAAGAGCTGCATAAGCCTGCACGAAGAAATTTTAAACGACGTAGAGTTATAAATAAAGGATTTGATGATCTTTGGCAAGCTGATTTAGTAGAAATGGGTTCATATGCTAAAGAGAATAAAGGATTTAAATTTTTATTAACTGTGATTGATTGTTTTTCCAAGTATGCCTGGGCAATCCCTATAAAAGCAAAAACTTCAGAGAACGTCACAAAAGCAATGCAAAATATTTTTCTAACTTCTAAAAGACATCCGCAAAATTTACAAACAGATGATGGGAAAGAATTTTTTAATAAAATATTCAAAAAATTAATGGATAAATATCATATAAATCATTATTCAACATTTAGCATATTAAAAGCCTCTATTGTTGAACGTTTTAATAGAACCTTAAAAGAAAAGATGTGGAAAGAATTTAGTTTTAATGGAAATTATAAATGGATTAACCTAATTCAAGAATTAATAAAACAATATAACAACACTAAACATCGAACAATTCAAAAACGACCATCTGATGTTAATAAAGATAATGCTGAAAATTTACTTAAAATTATATATAATCATATTAAAATTTCACCACCATACAAATTTAAAATTGGTGACTTAGTTCGAATAAGCAAGTATAAACATGTTTTTGAAAAAGGCTACACACCAAATTGGACAACTGAAATATTCAAGATAAGAAAAGTTCAAATCACTAACCCTGTCACATATTTGCTGAAAGATTATCAAGGTCAACCTATACAAGGAAGCTTCTATGAATATGAATTGTTAAAATCTAAACATAATAATATTTACCTAGTTGAAAAAGTTATTAAAAGTAAAGATAATAAGATTTTTGTAAAATGGCTTGGATTCTCATCTGATCACAATTCATGGATAAATAAAATTGATTTAATATAGAGAAAAAAAATTTTTTTTATTTCATATTATTTTTTTAATTACATTTTTTTTGTTTTTTAATGAATTTCCATTTGATATGTCGGATCCTGCTTGATTGTTCGTAAATCAATTACAGTGAAATCTGATTTATATTCTGTATCCACCATCATAATTTTTTCTGCCTCTCCATCACCTGTAATTCTTTCAACCAATATTTCTCGATATTCATGACACTGAATTTTGAGATACTTTTTAATAAAAATGCTTTCATATTCACATCTCACAGTGAGTTTTTGATTCTCGCCAAAATTCAATATAAAATGTCTATAAAATATATGCTCACTATTTATTATTCCACCAATATTCTGCTCTTTTAAAACTAATTCATTTCTAAAAGCTTTAATAGCATCATCTATAGATGCATATTGTGGTACTGAATCAGCTTTATCTGATAAAAATTGATCAACTGCTTGCAAAGTAGTTAATGGTTGTATTGTAGTTGTTGTTGTAATTTCATTAGTATTTGTTTCTGAGGAAATTACATGTTTTAAAAACTGAACTGATAAATTTACTTTAACAGTTTCATTATTTGGAAGTAATATATTAAAATATGTGCTCCCAAAAGCTGATTCATCCAATCTAATATTAGAAGTTGGAGCTGAATTTGCTTGAATAGTAAACAAGCAAAATATTAAAATTAAAAATGATTTCATTGTCACAATAAAAGTTTGATCTATCTTCATTCAAGGTTCACGCAGTAATGTACGATTGGAAATTATAATTATATAAGTTATACTTTTTATTTTCTAGAAAGTTCTTTATTATGTACAAACTTTACTTGACTTATAATAGAACACACATATATAAAGAGTGATAAATATCTATCTCTTCCATCTGAATAAGCTTCCATATAATCTAAATATTCCTCTTTTAAATTTTCAAGTAATTTTCTAAAATTAGTTAACATGTCACCAATTTTTGATTTTTTATTTTTTTCATTATATTTATTTTCTATTGAATATATAAATATAATTCCTTCATCGATTCGTTTCCTTATCATCGACTTTTTCAATTCATTCTGATTTTCTTCATATTCATTTCTTGTCAGTGATAATGCATCAATATTTTCAGTAATTCCTTTATTCTTACCAGCTGGCAAAACATTTGAAATATTCTTTTCAATCATCTCCCAATCATCTTCTTCAGAAAATGGACAATCAGCATTAAAATGATTAGGTGCTTGCTTTTTTTATTTGTTAAACCTCTTATTTTACCAATAATAGAGATATCACCACCATATACTTCTATTTTTATATGTTGCCAATCCAAAGGAGATAATTCGAATTGGTTATTAAATGATTCACCATTTCTAATTTTAAATAAACAAATTTTTTCACCACATTCTGGAGTTATATATACCTCCAAAAAATCGTGAAATATTCTCCAATTAATTATTTTAATTGAAGCCCATTTCCGACCACAAATACAATATTTATACCCATGTAAAATATTATCAGCCCAAAACATTATGATGCTTATACTTAATAGTCTAATCAGATTATGTTATATTTTATGTTAGAATTAGTCTTTTATAGAATTTTGAGTATCATATTATTATTAGAAAAAAATATATATATTTTAAATTATTTATTTATTATAAACACCTAAATAATTGTTACATTTCGGACAATAATGATTCGCATTTTTCATGTTATCAGTACAATATGGAATGCAACAACAACGCCATAATCCTATCAAACACATTAGTAGAGCTGCAATATGAGTTTTGTTAGCATTTTCATATTCAACTCTCGTTACATTTCTTTCACCACAATTGAAACATACTGTTACTTGAGGGCAAGGTCCAAATGGTACTTTAAATGCTTGTTGAAGAAAAACAGCTGAAGGAATTTGACTTTGGCTTGTGTTATATGATAATGAACCCATGACTGTTTTTGATAGACTAAGTACATCAAAAATAAAAAAATCTTCTCTGGGTAAGAGCATAGAATTGGAATCGAACCTTATATTAATAAACTTATCTAATAGATTTTGTCTACGCCCTAGCACTCCTACCCACAGAAGATTTAGTTAACTCTTGCTATTTTCATATTTTGTTTCTAAATTAACTGTTTAATTAGTTTTAACCAAACAATGGAGTTCGCAAGAACAATTTTTACCTTTAATAAATTTTTTCTAGAAAATAAAAAACACTTTAGAAAGAAATATATACGAGAAATGCAATATCATATCAAATTTCTGAATAATTATGCTGAGTCAACATTAATTCAATTTAATTCACTCAAAGAAGATCAAGTTGATAAATGGACGGATTTGGTTACACACAATTCAACCAAATTTTTTAAAATATCTTTATTACGATTAGCTAAAATCATAAAGAAATTTAAAGAAAATAATTATAAATATCGGAAAACTTTAAAAAATAAATAAAAACTTTATAATAATATATTTTGTTTTTTTTTTTTTTAAATTAACAATAGGAATCCCCCCAAAAAAGTACGATAATTTTTTTATTATTTTAGGAAACCTCGTAACGTCATTTTTAAACTAATTTTTCGTTTTTTTCTTGTATATTAGTCTAGAAATTCTCTGACGTCATTTTTAGTTTTTTTAATTTTTATCTCAATTTTTTTTATTGTTTTTTGTTTTGTTTTTCTCTTTCATATAAGAAATGTGTTTTACCGACGGCAAAACATTAAAAAATTAAAAAAATGTATGAAAAAAAATATATTAAAAAATTCCTCAATTTTTAAAAACTAATCCTTATCAGCATTATTACTAACAACAATGGGAATCTTCTGACGTAATCTTATAAGCTTTAGTCCCTAATCATATTTTATTCTAGAAATTCCCTGACGTCATTTCAGATTTTTATTTTATAATTTAAATAATTTTAATTATGACTTGTAGTATTCAAACTAACAGATTCAAAAATAACTGTCAATTTATTCAATCTTAATTGCATAACTTTAGGAGGATTTACTTCACACCAAAGTCACAAACCTCATTCTTTTTATTTTAGACCAAAGTCACAAACCCTAGTACTAAAAGAGTAGTGAAAGAGATAGAAAACATTCCGCCATAAGAACACATAGAAGTGAAAGAGATAGCGGTCAAAAAAGTGATCCAGAACCGGCATAGCTATACTACTAATATAACCACCATTTTATTGCTTCAGTTTACGGACAAATCAATCTATCAATATTTTCAATTAAATTTTACACAAATGTTGTTTTTCCGCGTCGATATGGTCCCGCTATTATCATTGTAAATGGATGAATAAAATTAATCATTTTTGGTCTATGTCTGATAAGAAACTGAATTTAATTAATAATTTAGAGATAATATAAAAGCAGCGAACATATTCTTAGTACAGTCAATTTGAATTATGGAAGTAGAGGGGTTCTTAAATATTTATTCTTCCGTCTTATTAGATGATCATAGATGATCATGAGAAACTAATATTACATCTATATAAACACATTAAAAAATTTTCTGCAGTAAATAAGTACACTTCAATTTATGGTACTCATTTTGCCCTGTGTCCGTGGGCATATGATAATTCTACTTCTGGACCGGACACATGTGAATGTCATACAATGTCATTATATGCTAGAAGAAAATTTACCCGAAGAAAATTTATTCAAAATTTTACATACTTGGTTTAAATGATACTTGGCAAATTGATTTGGTTGAAATGATTCCACATGCTAAATATAATAAGGCATATAAATATTTGATAACAGTTATTGATACATTTTCGAAATTTGCGTATGCTAAACCGATTAAAAACAAAAGCGCTGATAATGTTTTAATCGCAATGAAAAATAATTTTAAGCGTGGTGGTAAAAAATCAAAAAATTTACAATTTGATCAAGGTACGGAATTTTTTAACAAAAAATTTCAAAATCTAATGAGGAAAAATAAAATTAACCATTATCATACATACTCAGAACTAAAAGCATCAATTATAGAATGTTTCAATCGTACTCTAAAAACATGAAGTGCAAACAATTCAGTTTACAAGGCACATATAAATGGTTAACTATTCTACCATCGCTAATAGGAAAATAGAACTCAACATATCATCATACAATTAAACTTTCACCTAAAAAGGTTACAAAAAAAATGAGAAATTATTATTAAAAACTGTCTACAATAAATTAAAAGTATTCCGAAAAGCAAAATACAAAGTTGGAGATTTTGTTCGTATAAGTAAATTTAAAGGTATATTTGCAAAAAGTTATCCACCTAAACAGAAATTAATACAATAGCAAAAATAAAAAGAACTGATCCAATAACATACAATTTACTGATTACACACAAAAAAAAAAAGGCAGTTTTTATGAATCTGAACTTACATCTGTTAAATTTCCTAATATTTACCTTGTAGAAAAAATAATAAGAAAAAAAGGAAATCAAGTTTTGGTTAGGGTGGCTTGGCTTTGATAAAAAACTTGATTCATGGATAAATAAAAGAGATATTATTTAATGAATAATAATTTATAAAAGTTTAGTAAAAAATGCAATGCTGTTATTTAATATTAAAAACAACTTTTTAAACCCAAGTTTTTTATTTTTTTTTGTTTACTTTTAACTTGAACTTGATCTCGTTTTCAATTTGCATTTCATGATCACATCTTATATTATTAACAATATAATTTCAAACGTTTATTTGTTCAATTTTTTTTTTTCAAAACTTTTTTTAGTCAAGTTCACAATTAAATAAAAAATTTCCATGGCTTTTTTAAACCATTCAACTTTAAAATGGTAGTTGGCAGCTTAATTTTCAAACATAATGGACGAGCTTTATTACCTTTGAATTCAAAACCAACTTTAAAAAAATTTTTTATAATATTTCAAATAAATATTAAATTAAGTTTAAACTTTAATAATTTTATATTTAAACCAAACTTTAAAAACTTTTCACCTAAATAGAACATAATGGACGAGCTTTATTAGCTTTAAATTCAAAACCAACTTTAAAAATTTTTTATAATTTTTCAAATAAATATTAAATTAAGTTTAAACTTTTATAATTTTATATTTAAACCAAACTTTAAAAACTTTTCACCTAAATAATCTTTTAAAACTTTTAAAATAAAATATTTACTTCATTTCTTTTAAAAAATTTATACTAACTAGTTCAAGATTGTTATTATTTGTGTCAAAACTTTTTTAGTTAAGTTCATAATCAAATAAACTTCATTTTCACACATAAAGAACGATCTTTATGTGCTTATATAAACCCAATGATACCCAAAGCTTAAAGCCCTTATTTGCCGTTCAAAGCTTCCACACATTGAAGCCACATATCCCATAGCTTAAAGCTTAAAAACTGCCGCTCATAAATCCATATATTGAGTTTCCACATCCCTACTACTAACATAATGATAAAGGTCATCAGATAACAAAGTCTATGTTTAGGAATTCTTAATACTAGCTTTTGATTTAACTCCAGATGAAACCGCAAATGACGTATGTCAAGGTTTACTAAACCAGGGTACAATTAGAATAGAGGCAAAACTATCAAAGCCCTTTACATCAACCCTAACTGTTATTGTTTACGGAGAATTTGATGCAAGCTTACAAATTGATAAAAATCGAAATATATTCACAAACCTATAAATAGTATATATAAAAGTAAGTATGAATATTTGACAAAATGTCACTGTCTTGTGCACTTCTGGATGTAACATTTTCCTATGATGATAATAATAACCTGTTTGCGAAATATATTTGTATAGTTAGTATTATAGAACCTTGTAAAAAGATTGTAAAAGAGCTCAAGTTTAAATTTCCAACTAGGGATTTGGGAATAATAATTTTGAAAATTACTCTTTCGGAACTGTGTACAACAATAAAATAAAGAAACAGTTCTGTCAAATACTTGAAAAACTTTATGCTATTATAACAAATAAAAAAATCAGAAAAGAGTTTTTATCGAACTACAATACAAAAACAATTAAAGTATATGTTTTGAGTCAATTTGATTAATGAACACCCTAGAAATAAGCAGCGTATTAAAATGTAGCAAATACAAAAAATTTTTTAAAGGAGCTTTTGCTTTAGATCAACTCCCAAAAATAATTAGAAGACAAACTTTTTTAATTGTAAACACCGACAAAGCAAAAGATCCAGGGACATATTGGTTAGCTTTTTATATTCCACAACATGGATGTATTGAATATTGTGATTCGTTTGGTAAAAAGCCAAATAAATTAGAAATTTCGTATTAATTAAAAACCATTGTATAAGTTTTAATGAGAAACAGTTACAAAGTAACTATTCAGATGTACGCGGACAATATGGTTGTGTTTATACGTGGTATAAATGTTGCGGTTATGGTATGAACGCCTTTTTAAAATCATTTAATAACGAAAATTAACTAGAAAACGTCAAATTGATTCTAAAAACCTTTCAAATTGTATTTGGAAAATATAATTCATTACAAACTTGTGTTCCTAAAACGTATAAATAACAAGTAAAAGTAACAGTAAGTCGATGCAACCGACTTATTTATACCCTACACCTAAAAAATTCAAATTAAATTAAAAATCCATAAGTTATTTTAGTTAGGTATTTAAATAAGTTATTAGGCTTAGGTATAGCTAAACAAATAAATGCTTTTACAACCTTTGTACAAAATTTCAGATTTCTATCTTTATTAAATTCGAAGATATGCTTGTTAGGTCTTGGGAAGTGTTTGAAGGCACGCGGGCCACCACCCCAATTCATCCAAAATTTTAGAAACATCATCAAAACAGGGTAGAATACTCTTATATCAAATTTCAAGTTTTTATATTTATTAATTTCGAAGATATGCTTGTTCGGTCTTGGGAGTTGTGTGGCAGATATCCGAACAAATACTCCAATTCATCTGAAATTTTAGGCAAATCAGGCATTCAGGAAACAGCACCCTCGTATCAAATTTGCAGTTTCTATCTTTATTAATTTCGAAGATATGCATGTTCGGTTTATGAAGTTGTGTGGGAGGTACCCGAACAACTCCTCCAATTCATCTCAAATTTTGGACAAATCAGGGATTCAGGAAACAACACTTTAGTACCAAATTTGAAGTTTCTATCTTTTTTAATTTCGAATATATGCTTGTTCGATTTTGGGAGTTGTGTGGGAGTTACCCGAACAACCACTCCAATTCATCTCAAATTTTAGGCAAATCAGGGATTAAGGAAACAGCACCCTCATATCAAATTTGCAGTTTCTATCTTTATTAATTTCGGAGATATGCATGTTCGGTTTTTGGACTTGTGTGGGAGGTACCCGAACAACCACTCCAAATCATCTCAAATTTTAGGGATATCAGAAATTCAGGAAAACACAACCTTGTAAAAAATTTTTAGTTTGTCGCTTTATTAATTTCGAAGATATGCGTATTCGGTTTTTATATTTGTATGGGAGGTACCCGAACCCATGCTTTGATTACGCGCATTTGCAATACCCGCCTTACTCTAGTCATTGTTAACCTATAGTATAAATTTCATCTAGATAGCATCATTATTTTTTGAATTAGGATCACCTGATCGATGATGAGTAAGTCGACTCAGGAGGTGATCCTGATTCAGAATATATATACATGTCCATATCTAATTCGCTTCCTTTTGGTGGTTACAAACACCATACCAAAGTTAATATACCCTACACTTTAAGTGTAGGGTATAATAAAAACAATATAAACAACTTTTAGTAAAATTAAAGTAATGGAGGAACCAGGTCGAAATACAAATTTATTGCTAAGTTACACATATTTTCTCAATAAAAGTCATAAATTAAAAATGTCTGTTGGGTTTGACTGCGAGTCGTTTGAAGCTTTAAGCATATTTCATGGTATCTGTAAAAAGGAAATTGCTTTAAAATATCATGAATGGAATAAATTTTATTGCAATTTAACAAAAACGCGATGAGCACATAATAAAAGACATAAAATCGAGTTTTCATCATGGACTAAGATCGGCAAACGGTCAAAGCATTATTATTAGGGTAAAGTCGGTTATAGGTGGGTCGGTAAAAAAAAGAGCCATGTGACCTGGACCTCCCAAAATAGGCCGAAAACCGATAGTATTTTACCGTTAGAATATAAATTTCCGGAGAAAATTAACTTTTTTGCATTATTTATCCCGAAAAAAAATTTTTTAAATTTTTTTCATACAAAAATCGACATTTTTGTTATGAAAATAATGGACGACTAGCATTTTGACATTTAATTCATTCTTATAAGCTTTAGTACATATATGGAAAGAATTTTCATTGTACAATTTTTTTAAAAATCAAAATCTACAAACAATTTTTAGGTACAGATAGATAAATCCATCCATCCATAAATCCATAAATCCAAATAAATCTATATGGTAAGCATCAATTTATACATTTTTTTGCTTCCACGAATTAAAAAAAAAATTACTCTTTTATATTAAACTTAATTTTTAAAAGTCCGCTAACAATTTAAGAAATCATCTTTTTAAATTCGGCAAGTAAATCCATGCGGCAAGCATCAATTTATACATTTTTCTGCTTGCATGAAATCAAAAAAAAAATTACTCTTTTATATGAAAATTAATTTTTTAAAGTCGGGTGTTGCCGCCCCCAAACCCCCGCTAACAATTTAGGAAATCCTCTTTTTAATTCGGCAAGTAAATATATATGACAAGCATCAATTTATATATTATTTTGCTTGCATGAAATCAAAAAACAGAATTATTAACTCTTTTATATGAAAATTGAAATTTTTTTTAACTTAACTTCTAAAATCTAACAAAATTAACACAAAATAAAATAAATAAAACTAATTAACATTATAAAAAAATAAAACTCAATCTAAGCATCATCGTTATCATTATTATCATCTTCTTCATCGTTATCATCATCTTCTTCATCGTTATCCTCATCCATTTCTTCTTCCACTTCTGGCGTACTGCCTGACCTTCGTATTTCTACTACTCTTTCCAACAACGAATTGTAAAGCTGGCCTAAAAAAATTTAATTAAACAATAACATTTGTTTACAATATATATTTTATATGAATAAATTACCTGCTAATTTATAAAATTAAAAAACCAATTATTTTAAAAATTTGTTATTTCATACATATATATATTAAAAAAATTGGAATATATTTTTTATTACTATTATCTACAATTATTTATAAAAATTTTGTAAAAAACTAAAAAGGACACCTATCGAACAAGAAAAGGTTTTATTTTTTCTTTTTTTTTTTTCCTAAGGTAGGTGGGAATCTTCCAAAGACAACAAGAATTTCCCCCTTGGTAGTGTCAGATTCTTACTGACTAAACCCACCTCCCCCTTTAGCCAATATAATGGGATGAAACCCTTACCAGCGAACGCAGTATATTGGCTAGGGAGGGAGAAAGGATAGGAAATGGATACGGAAACATTGAATTGGGAGTGGGACTGTAAGGAAATAATGAATCCGCCTATTATTATTACTATTTTGCTAACAGTGATTAAAGCCGTCACAACAGTTACAACATGTAGTAGTAGTATATAGTACTACATGAGGTAATTATTGAAGGCAACCCCACTGTCACTGTAGCGGTTAATATTATTGGTATTAGTATTCTTATTAATACTATTATTATTTTACTAAAGAGTCAGCGCCATCAGTGGATTACAACGTGTAGCAGTTTATAACACCTTACTTGTATGATATAACCAAAGATAGCTCCACTGTAGTAAATATTATTATTATTACTATTATTATTATTATTATTATTATTATTATTATTATTATAATTATTGTTATTATTACTATTATTATTATTATTATTATTATTATTATTATTATTATTATTATTATTATTATTATTATTATTACTATTATTATTACTATTATTATTTTATTGTTATTATTGTTATTATTTTACTTCAGAGTCAGCGCCATCAGTGGATTACAACGTGCAGCAGTATATAATACCTTACTTGCATGATATAACCAAAGATAGTTCCACTGTAGCAGCTATTATTATTATTACTATTATTATTATTATTATAATTATTGTTATTATTACTATTACTATTATTATTATTACTATTACTATTATTATTATTATTGTTATTATTGTTATTCTTTTACTATAGAGTAAAATAATAACAATAATAATAATTAGTTATTATTGTTATTATTTTACAATATTTTTTTAAATATTAATAATAATAATAACAAAAGGTCAAAGAATTATTTGAAAAAAAAAAATTAAGGATCAGACCATTACAGAGCATTTTACAGGCATTGGAAGTTGACCCACCTAAAACCAACTATGCCCAATTAATAACATAGAAGAAGCAGGAAAATTTTAATGTTTAAATAATTTCCTTAATGCTGTGATGACGTATAATAAAAATGTTGAGTTTAATGTAAAACAATATGTTGGAGAATACCTAAAATTATGTGGTGTACAGCAGGTATTAAGGTTACAACAAGTAATTTATATTCCAATGCAACATTTTAATAGTCAATGCACTTATTCAATGTTATTTTTTGATATTCCTGTTATTTTAAAAGAGAAAATTTGTAATATAGCTACTACATAAAATAAATACTATGTGATTTATTGTTAAATGTTATCGTTTTATTTTGTATTTTATTTATATATATATTTGTTTACATATAAACTAAAACATATTTCTATATAAACCCATCTTATATACTCATGTAGACAAGTATAAAAGCAAAATAGATTCAAGGAACTGGTCAGTTTAAACCGGAGCTGGGTAGTATTAGAGTAAAAGTATTTAAAATACTGGTAAAAATACTTTTTTTAAGTAAAATATTTGACTTGCGTTCCCAAATACAAATAGAGTATTTGAAAAATGTATTTTAAATACTTTTCTTGAGTAAAAGTATTTGACTTCAATTTTCCACATACAAGTAAGTATTTACGAAAAGTATTTCAAATATTTTTCTTGAGTAAAAGTATTTGACTTGAATTTGTCAAATACAAGTAAAGTATTTCAAAAACTTTTTCAAATATCCTCAAAGATTTTATCTCAAAATAAGAAAAATTACTGTTTTTAACGTTTTTATACTCTACAACTAAAGTATAGGGTATATTAACTTTGGTATGGTGTTTGTAACCACCAAAAGGAAGCGAGTTAGATATGGACATGTATATATATTCTGAATCAGGATCACCTCCTGAGTCGATTTAACGATGTCCGTCCGTCCGTCCGTCCGTTCGAACGATAACTAAAAAACTAATAAAGCTATCTTGATGAAATTTATATAGTAAGTTACTAATTGCGAAAGGAAGGCTAATCTGGATAAAATCGGTCCATGGATTCGGATTCTGGAAGCTTCCGAATGATTCCGGAGCAAACGAGATATCTCCAAAACCAACAAAGATAGAACCTCTAAATTTTGTACAATGATGTTCCTTCCTGTTCGATTTATGTGTCTGAAATTTAAGAGGATTTGCTCCATGGGTTTGCATTTTGGAAGCTTCCGAACGAGCCCAAGAGCAAATGAGATTATCTCAAAAACAACAAAGATATAACCTTTAAATTTGGCAGAATGGTGTTCTTTCATGTTTTATTTATGTGTCTGAAATTTAAGAGGATTTGCTCCTTGGGTTCGGATTTTGGAAGCTTCCGAACGAGCCTCAGAGCAAATGATATTATCTCCAAAAGCAACAAAGATATAACCTTTAAATTAGGCAGAATGGTGTTCCTTCATGTCTGATTTATGTTTCTGAAATTTGTGAGGATTTGGTTCATGGGTTCAAATCTTGGAGGCTTCCGGACGAGCCCTAGAGCAAACGAGTATATCTCCACAACCAACAAAGATAGAACTTTTATTTTTAGTACAAAGTTGTTCTGTTATGTTTCCTTTTCTGTAAAATTGGAAACTGACATTTGAAAGAATTTGAACCATGGGTTCGTATTTTGGAAACTTCCGGACCAGCACAAGAGCAAAGATCATATCTCCAAAGCCAACAAAAGCAGAACCTTTAAATGGTGTTCTGGCATGTTTTCTTTATGTTCCTGAGATGGATTCGATGAATTGGAATGACAATTCGGGTACCTGACACACACCTTCCAAGGACTAACAATCTTCCAAATTAATAAAGATAGAAACTTAAAATTTTATACAAGGGTGTCAAGCATATCCCAAGAGGATGCCTCTTTTACGTTCCTGAAATTCGAGTTGAATAAGGCAGAAAAGGGAAGAAGTTCAAGCAGCTGCCAAAAAATTTATGGATTTTTAATTTAATTCGATTTAATCAGATATAGGGTATTAATAAGTCGGTTGCATCGACTTACTGTTATATTTACTTGTTTGTTATAAAATATGGTTTGAAATTGTAAAATAAAATATTTAATAAATAAAATATAAATATTATGTAATTTAAATTCATTGTTTGTAGGATCCTTTTATTATGCATAGTTATACATATATTATGTATTTTGATCTTATACTTAATATATAAATTTCTCAAAAAAGCTCTTAAAAAATATTTGAAAATGTAACACTGATATCCTTTTATTGACCATATATAATAATTAATATCATAAGTTATGACTGTATTGATTAAAAGATATTAATTTACAAAAAATTATAAAACAAATTTTGATCATACTTACCGACTTATATATAAAGCAATCATAAATCTTATTAAAGTTTTATAATGTAGGTATTAAGTAAAAAAATAAGTTTTCTAAAATATTAATAAGACTAAGTTAAGAAATAATAAAAGTATTTCTTATAAAAATATTTTTAGGACTAATATCGACTTTATTTAAAGTAATAATTTATTTATTTATTTATTTATTATTATAACTAAAACAAGGTTCTTAT